>JAAAKQ030029427.1:2266-17285 GCA_010016005.3 Zanna intricata
TTGAAGTTAGTTTATTATTCATACTTGTAAATATCTGTTTATCGTTTATTTACCCATTTAAAATAAATTATATAAAATTGATACTTAAACTATCAAAGACTCAATTGAGAATCGAATTTTATCTTTTCGATTTCTATGAAAAAAAATGTAATATAAAAATTAAGAGGCGAAAATGGTAGAAGAATGACGATCAAACTTATTCGGAAGGAAATTTGAATACTTTACTTTACTGACAAAATGAAAAATAAATTTAAATGTATTCTAAAATATACGTTACATACATAAATACTAGTTCTTAATTGCCATTATCAATTTTTTCTCCGCTCAGATTTTTTTATTGTGTGTAATTCTTTCTCATTTTGTCTTTCAGTATTATTTTTCAGTCATACTAATGGTGTTATTGTTATTATTATTAAAGAGTGGAAACGTTTCTGTCTTTCATCCGGAGGTTCCGGATTTTTATTCCAGGTTAGATATGGTGCCCACCGGGCTGGTCTAGTGGTTGACGCGACATCGCAAATCAGCTGATTTCGAAGTTGAGAATTCTAAGTTCGAATTCTAGTAAAGATAGTTACTCTTATACGGATTTGAATAATAGATCGTAGATACCATATCGATGTTCTTTAGTGGTTGGGTTTCAATTAACCACACTTCTAAGGAGTGGTCGATTTAGACTGTATAAGACTACACTTCATTCAGATTCATACATATCATTCTCATTCATCCTCAGAAGTAATACCTTAGGTAGTTCCGGAGGCTAAACAGAAAAAAAGAGAAGTTAGATATGGCACTTTTCACGGATTGCAAATTCATTATTATTCATTATTAACTGTTGTTAGGCGTCAGTTTATTCTTATAGCACAAACGAATAAACAATTTTATCAGAAGTATACGTAGCGAATAACAGCTAGGGGGCCCTTAAATAAAAAATCTCTACACTTTAATAAATAAAAATCATTTTAGGCAAACTAAATAATACGATAAATAAAACAATATGGAATAAGTAAAATTAACAATGACTATAAAAGTAAATACAAAAAAATTATAAAAATATTGCAGTGATAGAAAACATGTTAGAATTAAATTACACTTGTATTATATATATAATTATACTACACGAATGTATAGGGTATACAATGGTATACGTTGTAATTTTTAGTGTATGTATATATTTGAGTTTTAATATCATTACATTCCGCAAGTAATCCTGATTGCTTTCATTACATTTCACATTTTTTTTACCCCTCATTATAAGGAAAATTATATCCAGATTAAGCTTTCTTAAACTTTTAAAAATTTCTAATATAGTCAGAAATATTACAAGAAAAATGGCTAACAACTGGAAAACTGTATATCAAAAATATTTCCTAAATTTTTTATGGGTAATAAAAGAAACAGAAAATTACGGATTGAGTAGAAAATTGCATAATTTTTTTTGTTTCATATGGTTATGAAGTTATTTTATTTTAAAATATAGTTCAGAATTCATTGTTGAGTGAATATTTTACTTTACCCTGGACTGACTTTCTTTAAGGTTTTTAAAACTAATTATATTAGTGAAATGAGACTAGATCATCCATATGAAATGAAAGAATTGATTATTCTATGTTTAAATGTAAGATTTTTTTCTAGTTAATTACACGTTTAGAATCTAATACTATTAAATTATTTTTTGTTTAAAATAAGGAAAAGTAGGCTTTATCAGGGTGGTGCGTTTTTATAGAATTTATAAAAGAAATCGGAGTGTATAATACTCCCTGAGGTAGATAATCCCCACGTCCGGAACATACCATCTACGTTCCAACTCCAGGACGGAAACAGCTGTACATTCGTATATTTCATAAAACTGGCTAACAGGGCTCCGAGCTTTCTTTCTCTCGGAGATCGATTTTGGTCGGCCTAATTTCACCCACAGGCTGCACTTAAGGATTGGATTTTTCGGCCACCTGCTGGTACGAAATTTTTACCGATTACGGATTTGGATTTACACCACCTTTAGAGCTGGCGATGTGGCGGCTAGGGTCGAAGTGATTGCAGGTGTAACGGAGACCCTTCCGCTGTCCACATGCCCCCTGCTATGGCAAGCATGTAGTAAGGTGCCCATATATGTCGATGCATGGGAACCCTGAAAGTTTCGGCCGGTAGGGGCCTGGAGTCAGTACAGAGATTGCGCATCCGCTCTCTGCCAGAACATGGTCCGTTCCACTGGAACGGACCTCCAAGGTTAGCAGCCCTGGAGTAGGGATGTACCCTGGCGGCTAGCCTTGCTACAGAAGGAACAAAAAATAATTCAGATTGAACAACAACACGTGGCAGAGGGTCCACGTAAATACCCTCGTTTTGAAAGCTCCAATTCGCCACAACCAAAGAGGAAATGTAGCCAAGGAAAAGATATGTTGAGGAAAAATACTGAAAGACTCAGTAAATAACTTAAGAGAGTTTGGTGGCAATCTGCCCAAACCGAGATATCTAGTACTTAGAAGGGAGAATGGTTGCTTCCAAAAGATAAGCCCATTCTTAATCGCTAGAGAAATTGCGAAATGTGTTGCTGGACCTGTGAAAGAGATTAAAAAGACTTTCAGTGGCTGTACATACAAACTGTCAATGACAGCCAAAGTGACAAATTACTATTATTGAAAAAGATTGGTGAATTCTCCGTGAATATGCAGCCACATAGTAGTCTAAATTCATCAAGAGGAATCCTTGTTTCCCGTGACCTTTTAAACTGCACGGAAGATGAAATTGTTGAGAAGATGGCGAGCCAAGGGGTCATTCACTGCCGGAGGTTAACCATAGGAAGAGATGGTGAGGTTCTTCCTACGGAATCACATGTGTTGACCTTTAATAGGCCAAATTTACCAGAAAAGCAAGAGCTGGGATTCATCCTAGCTCTTACCTTTCCCTGCTTAACAAACGCTATATTCGATTCAGCGTCAAGGTGCTTCCCAGAACATAAGGGAAACTAAAGAAACATCCGTGATGGAACGATGCAATCAGTGAAGCAATTAAGACAAAGAAAAACCCTATAACGCTTTTAAGAAACATCCAACATCAGAAAATCTAGTTGCCTTCAAAAGATATAGGTCATATGCCAAATGAATCATGAAGGACGCTAAAAAACGATCCTGGCAGCAATACGTGTCATCCATTGACAGGAGTATGACTGCATCAGACGTTTGAAAGAAAGTGAAGGCTATCTATGAGGATGCAAATTTTGCTCCCATAAGCTACCTTCAATGTGGAAATGAGATACTTCAAATGAAATTGCAGAACTACTTGCCAATCAGTTCAAAGAAGCCAATAAAACGGCTAACTACGATGAATGTTTTAAAACTCAAAAATCTGCCCTCGAGGGTCTACTTAACTTCCGAACTGAAATAAATTTTTCATATTATGTACCATTTAGATTAGAGGAACTAATGAAAGCGTTGGAGAAAGCCGGGAATACAGCTGCTGGTCCGGATGAAATTCATTATGTGATGATCAGGCAGCTGAATATCACTGCAAAGCGTAAATTATTACAATTATATAATGAGATATGGCGAAATGGAATTTATCCGCTGCAGTGGAAAAAGGCTTATATTATCCCAGTTCCAAAGAAAGGAAAAAATTTGACAGATCCCAATAGTTATCGTCCTATTTCACTGACGTGCGCTATTGAAAACTTTTTGAAAGAATGATAAATAATCGACTCGTTTGGATCTTAGAAAAAGAAAATCTTATATCTCGTTATCAAGCAGGTTTCCGACAATACCATTCGACAATTGATCAAATGATTAACCTAGAGAATATTATATATAACAGCTTTATAAAAAAGAAACATTGTGTAAAAGGAAACATTCTTTGACCTGCAGAAGGTATTCGATATGATCTGGCGTCATGGAATAATGCTTGAATTGTATGAATTTCGTAGCAATCTGCCAATACTACTTAACAGCTACATGAACAACCGTACTTTTCAAGTACGAGTTAACAGTGAATATTCAGCAGAGAAAATATTAGAAAATCGCATACCGCAAGGATCATCGTTAAGCGGTACCTTGTTCACGATCGCCATAACAAGCTGATATTAGCGATTCCAGCCGAAATCAGCAAAAGCGTTTATGTAGATGATCTGGCAATTGTATATGTCAGCAACTACACAGCTATGAAATATCAGTTACAACGTGCGATAAACGCTATCACTGAAGTAGCGAGGTATAATGGATTTAAATTTTCACCAGAGAGTGTTGTGTATACTTCTGTAGGAAGAGAATTCCTCACCAAAGTCTTGTATTGACAATTGACGACCACCCAATTGAGTATAAAGACAACGTCCGATTTCTGGGTCTACTGTTAGATAAATCCCTTTCATGGGGGATTACATTTACTGGATTTGAGTGATAGATGCAAAAAGCCCTAAACATTATTAAATGTTTGTCCAATATTCAACTGGGGCTCAGATAAAGATATATTACTGAGACTGTATAAAGCATTGGTTCAATCGAAACTTGACTACAAATGTATTGTATATTCATCCGCCAGAAAGTTGTACTTAAGTTTGATTAAGTTTGCGGCTTTGTTATCTTATCCTAATTAGTTGTAACTAATGTTCTATTCTGCCATTTATAACATTCCATAATATTTTTGAGATTAAAGATTTGCTCCACGCAAGATGTATTTTTCATATACTTAACCTGATATTGACCCGGTTGTAAATACAGTTTGAGGTTCGGCACAATTAAGAAAAGCTTTAGATAAAATTTTGTATGTAACTTCCAAAAACGAAATTCTCCCGTAGTGTATTTTCCTATAGGATTATTTTTTTTTATCAAGTGGATGGATGAGTGCAATCTTCCATTCTTCTTGAATTTCTTCGTTATTCCATATTTCAAGATTTTGACTAGGGATTCTTTTGTATTTATGTTGGTCTTCTTTTACATTTCTGTTATAATCGAACTTTCCCAACACGTTTTGTGCACTTTATTGTTAATCTTTTCTGTTAAGATCTTTACTGTATTAAGATTCTATTAAAGATTGACATCTATTATTTGTTTCTCTGTGAAGATGGCTAATGATCAAAGATTAATACAAATGGTGAAAATTGATTTTTGAAAGTTGTCAAAATTCATTCAAAACTGACACTAACTTCCTGTGCTTTTGTGCTAAAACTTTTACTGCTATAAGTTACATCATGTAAAATTTTCACAATGTTGTATTTTCACTATGATTATCATAATTGATTTGGGTATTATTTTTTAACCTTCGTAGTTTTGTCACTTTAACATTCGTCGTTGACTCGTTTCGGAATACGTGCATTCTCAAAATTACTTTTAGCACTCCAAAGCCATGGACTTTTAGCAAATGGAGTGATAAATGTAGTTTTGAGAATGGAGGTACGCCAAAACGCGTTAACTACGAATGTTAAAGTGACAATGTTAAGAAGAGCAGAAAATAACACACAAATGTGCTCACAAATTTTCAACTTGTACTTCATACACGTTGAAGATAAAATTCCTGAAAATTACAGCATTTTGGTTTTGTCAGCAAAACATTTTTCTAATGTCAGAATTTACCTCAGATTTTCGTATTAGAACACAACGATTGCAACATTTACGCAGTATGCAGGTTAGCAGAAATATAAAATAAAATCAAAATTTCTGTAGAATTATTTTATATTTAAAAAGAGATATGCTCTTTAGTA
The DNA here is from genome assembly GCA_010016005.3 of Zanna intricata. Taxonomy (NCBI): domain Eukaryota; kingdom Metazoa; phylum Arthropoda; class Insecta; order Hemiptera; family Fulgoridae; genus Zanna; species Zanna intricata. The sequence goes on from JAAAKQ030029427.1 coordinate 7,950, forward strand.
TTTATAAACAACAAATTCCAAATCTTACAAGGATAAATATTTTACTGAAGACTTCTATAGAAAACACAGGTATGAATAACAATATACAATATGTTTTTTATAACTTCTGGGACCACCGTTAGGTATTGCTTCAGAGAGATGAATGATGTCTAGAATGTTGCCTGACTGAGATTCGAACCCGCGATCTCCGGATGAAAGCTACCGGGATCTCCGAGACGCTACCACTCACATCACGGAACCCCGCAGACCAAAAAAATGCAATTTAACCATTAATAATTTTTCTTAACAACCGATAATAACTTTTTTGTTGAAACAGTGAATTAAAAAATCTAAGTTATCGCTGCATAAATTTTTTAATCCTTTCCGAGACTGAACATACGGCAAAAAACAGTAGGATACGTTAAGTCATAGACATAGTCAAGTTGAAATACTTCCAGATAAAGTACTTCAAGACATCAAAAATACATTGTGATAGATACTGAACAATGTAATATTCATTAAATATTAGCTTTGTCAAAGAGTAGGAAGAGATTAAGTACTTCAGCAGTACATTAAAGAAAACTGCCAGAATTAACAAATAACAAATCTTTTAAAAACCCGAGTTATTTTAACTAGATGATTACAAATCACTACTACATAAACATTAAAGTGATACCAAAAGCTATCTTCTCGCTCAAAATGTAAAATGCAATAAATTTATTTATTGTTATAGAAATGAATGTAGATTATACATTACTATTTGTAAAAGTAAAATAAATTTATCTCCTTTCCCTGAGATAACTGATGAAGTTAAGTCAAAATTTTACGGAAGCTTTACCTTTAAAAAAATTTAATTTTGCAAAATTTCTTTAGAAATTTTATAAATCGTAATTGTATCGGGATTGTTTTAAAATCTTTACATGAACAAATAAAAACTCAACCTTTTTGGATCGAAACGAACTTGACAATATACATAACTGCCAGCATAGTAGATTGAACCTGTCAGTCCGTAAAAAAACAACAAAAACCGAAAGGGATTTTGGGAACAAAAGGGATTTTGTTTTACGATAAAAATATTTTCCGGTATTGCAATATATACCAATCGATAAAGAAAATGAAAATTAATTTAGATAAAATTATATCTTTACATAATCTTAAATATGTACTCTAGAAAGTGTATGTATATTATATACATTGTTGTGAAAATTTAAACCAGTGGCTATACCGACCTTTATGTAGGAAAGAGAAACTCAAGTAAGCAAGAAGAAAGAAAGATAACAAGTTTCATCAGCGTAAATAAAATTTCTCCAGTCAGTGAAATTCAGTTTAAGAATTCAGTTTGTGTATGAGATATATTTGAGAACATTTTATTTCTATATAACGACTATGATCAATTAGGTGAAATGGAATATTTATTTTCAAAGAATGCTGAAAGTTGACTGCCCACTTCTGGCAAGAAACTTTAATTGTTTGGAACAGTTTTACTACAACTGAATCTTTTCTGGTTTACTATAAAACATTTCGTCTACATAATGAATTGAATATTTTGTTATATTCAATAGATTAGTTGCATAAAGTTTTGTTTCTTTTTTTGTATTTATGCATGGATTCTGCTTAAAACTCAAGAACTTGAGTGCTGATTTGCATTAACTTTGATACAGATTTAGCCATGAAGTAACTTCTCAGTTAAGTTAACAGTAAGAATTGCACCAACAGCATGTAAAAACCTTTCATGTAGTAATATAATGTGAATAGCTGCTTAAATTAAGTTTGACAATACGCTTCGATATGGCTATTATCAAATAAAATTTAGTAGACTGAACTTTCTTCTGAATATTTATTTATGAAAATCGCAATAATTGTTTTCAATAATATGTATCATCGATTTAAAGAAAATTTTATAATTTTAGCAGAAAACCTAATTTTTCGCAATGAAATCAACTTACATAAAATTTGATCACTTGCTGAAACATTGTACATAACGCATTATTTCATAACAGGCGTTCTTTAAATTGTTACTTTACACTATTTACACCAGACTTTCTTATCGGTGTTATGCATGTACAACACTATGTAAATGAAGCAGCTGTCATATCGTTCATTGTAGAGCCAGTCCTTTTTTTTTTAACCTTCAGAACCACCGTTAGGTAAACATTCAGAGGATGAGAAGAATGATTTGTATCGTTTATGAAAATGCCATGCCTGACCGGGATTCGAACCCGGGATCTTCGGATGAAAGGCCGAGACGCTACCACTCGCGCCACGGAGACCGGCAGAGCCAGTCTTTAAAGGGTAAAAAGTGAGGATTTCATTTGCAGGACTGAGTATAATCTGCGTTTCACTGAATGTATCACCCTGATATGTAAAAGTACATTTAACTGAACAAAGAAAACGAATGAAGACTACCTTTTTTTTTTTTAAAAAAAAATTTATTTTAAACAGGTTAATAATTTAACAATTAAAAAATAAATGTCAGCTTTTTAATCACTGTGTCACATTAGAAGAGATTTGATAAAAGGATGTTCGTTCACCTAGGGAAAAAATTAATGTAGAAGAAAATGTAAATAAATCACTCAAAATTTTTTTTGAAAGTACACAGCTTGTATATTTTTGAAAAAAAATTTATCAAGCGTTTATGAAATAGAACATGGAAATAGAACGGGGTAAGTAAAAAGTTCTTGATAGAAATGACAGAAATAAAACAGAAAAAATCACCTTCAGGAACATTTGTAACCGTATAAATAGAAGAAATTGAAGTCTAATTATTCTGATAAAATTAAAAATAAACAAATATTAAAAATTAATAAAACAAATGAAATCTCACATTTTCTAGAGAATAAATATTATAAAAAAAAGAGCTGTACATCCATAATTAATGAAAGTACAAAGTTTTTTATCACGATCAGTAAAGAGAGAAATAATACACTTAATTTGAATTTCAATTCATATAAACATCAATATATATCCAAATTGTCTTTCATAGTTTAAGAATGGTTCTTTTTAAATCAATGATTTAAATGATAAATATTGCTTTTTTAACAATATCTTTAAAATCATTTTCACGTTCTGACGAACAGAGGTATCTGAAAAAGCGCTAAACGTAGAGGAGAAGAAAATGTAGTAAAACAATAAGAAGTAGAATTAAGTTTCATCACCAACAAATATTATCTTAACTGTGATCTGCTATATGTAATACAATTCCAGATTAGAAAAGTAAGTCATGTGACAACACAGTTATGAAAAAAAAAAACAAGAGTTCAACTTTCTAATAAAACTTTTTTAAATGAAATGGTAATTTTTATTCTTCTATAAAGTCCTACTAAATTAGATTATACTCTTAGTAGAGCATAATCGTGTAATTACATGTACTGAGATATAATTATAATTGTGTATATCTCAAAAAAAATTTCACTGGCGTTTTCATTGGTTCAAATATAATTAACCATTCATTTTAAAGAGGCCAAATTACGAACTTAATTGCAATAGAGAAATCTGTAATATTTGTAACGGTAAACTTACTTTATAACTAAACTGCACAGTATGGTACGGTGTAACGCAAAAAATGAGTTGCTGTTAGGGTGCAAAACTATTAACAAACCTTTTTCTTGCGTGACTCTCCTATCATTTTTAAAAAGTCACAAACTCCGGAAATGTCATCGAAACATTTCAAGGTCATCACCTAAAAGTAGGCTAAATATAACTTCCATACATCCTTTCCGCATAGAAACCAGTAATTTAATTCAATTTTTCGAATGTTTCGTGATCTTTAGTAAGCTCATTAAAGGAGCTGCAGAAAACAAAATTACCTGTATTAAATTAGCCATCCATCGCTATTTTACCTTATTATTAAATTAAATAACAAACATATGAATGAAAAAAAAAAATTATCCTTCGATAAATGAGAATATTTTACTAATACAGAAACCACGTTGTATGTAAGAACGAATGAAACTTATTTAAATTGGTGGTAAGAAAATCTATAAGACAAACGAAACGTTTTATGGTTTATTCATTATTTGAAATCACCAGTATAACTTTATTAATGCGAAAAAATAATAATAAAAAATGATGTTTTTATTATTTTTATCTAAATCCGGAAGGGTAATATGATTTGGAGCTTCTTAAACTCTAGAGCTAACACACTGATATTTTCATGAAATATTTATCTAATGATTCATCTAAATTTACCAAGTATCTTAATTTTAGCTGATGAATTAATTCACTACAGAAGCTTACAAAGAATCTGGTGTGTAGGAAAGGAATATAAAAATGGGAATTTTTAGCGTATGAAAAATGCTATATCTGACTGAGATTAGAGCCGATGGATAAAAGGCCGGGACGCTACCTACCACTTCCCCACAGAAATTGTCAATAATTATTATTTGGTGTATAATATTAAAAATAATAAAAAGAGCGGAAATAGAAATAATTTATTGTAACTAAAAAATGAAAATATTACCTTCATTTAAAACCTACTTAAGTAAGAACACCTAATTAATTATAAAAATTACATTTGAACTTCATTTCAATAAAATAACTTTTTTGAAAAAAAATTATGTTTCAAATACACATAATAAATTTAAAAAAAATATTCTATCCATTTTTTTAAAAGTAGATACCAAATTAAAAACTGCTGTCTATAACTTACAAACTCTTAATTTGGTGCAGGAAAAAAACAGGAATTAAAGAATATTTTTAAAAAATGTGATATTTTATTTTTAGAGTTTTTAAAATCGGATGTATAACTATTTTTACGTTTGTATTTCATATATTTATTTTATTTAAAATAAGATTTGCCTAAAAAATGCCTGTTGGATAAAAATACTATTGCAAGAAATCTAGAGGCCAAAAGCAGGAAACCTATTTTTTAATAAAACTAACAAAACGAATACGAGAAAATGAAATAAAAAGAAAATGTGTTACATTTTAAATGTATTATATAGGCTGGTTATAATGTGAAAATGCAGTATGTATTATATTTTCATTGTACTAGTAACTAATGCAAATTTTTTTTTTTAACCTGCCGAACCACCGCGTTAAAGTATATCTTCAGAGGAAGATATGGATGAATTTTAGCGTGTGTGAAAAATGCCATGCTTGACCGGAATTCGAACCCGAGACCTCCGGATGAAAGGCCGAGACGCTACCACTCGCGCCACGGAAGCAGGCTCTTTTTTTTGCGAAAATACTCTGACTATCTTCACATTAGATAATGTATCAGTTACGCTTTAACAATCTTACTGTTGATTGAATATGAAAAACATACGACAATAGTCTACAGAACAATTATTTTTTTTTTTAATTTTTGGACTTCTGATATTTGAAACTTTCCACACAGCCGGTATAAGAAAATGCGGCACTTTAACTGTAGTAAAACAGCTACGACTAATGATACGTGTCGCATTTGGAAATCCTATTTTTTAGTTAAACTATTTGGTTTCCAGTTTTCTTTTTAAAATCATCTGAATCCTTCTTTCCTCATCAACTTTAACTATATATCCTTTTTCTTATCAGTCGCATTGACAAGAAAAGCAACTGTAAGAAAATGCAATTTTGTTGTACATCTATTACTTCCGAAAGGGTTTGAAAAAATTATTCAGGTAATTATATCCATAACTATTCTGGTACATATATATACATCCTGTGTATTGATATATACCGAGTGTCCTACGAGATACTTGACATACTTTTCAGGTTTCCCTCTCAAAATAATGAAAATGTTTTATAAATAGCGTTGGAAACGTTAAAGAGTTCCGGCTAGCGAAAGATTTCATCCGGAATTCAGCTCCCCCGGTCAGTCCAGATTCTACTGAAATTTTTAGGAAGTTAGTTGAGGAGCAAAATTAGTGATTTCTTATGGTTTTTAACTGGAAAATAAATATCCCAGAACTGTATCTTCAGTAGGTTTTGAGAAATCTGGTTGAAAATAAGTAAATTGGCATAAAATACCTATTTTTTGGATTACGTAAAATAACCTTGTTAAATGGGAAATAAACTTATAAAACGTTTAAAGAACTTTAACAAAATTTAATTCTGACTAAAATGGTTTAAAATAAAATGAGTAAAAATGAAAAGTTAGAAAACTTTTATATTTTAGAAACTTTATTTAGAAAGCCTTTTATTTCGAAACAGTACACCAGACCAAATTATATTACACGTACCATTTTATAATAAATGTTCAAAGATAAGTCCGCTATTTTCAACACATTTCTTGGTATGCTTTTTTGGCTCTTTTTAGATCTTCAGGGCTATCTTAAGTTGTTCAGCAAAAGCCATAATGTGGACAATTAACTCCTCACGAATATATATTTTTGTTTTGTATACATTATTTTTCATACATCCCCAGCCACAAAAATCTAAACATGTTAATTAGGCGATTTTAATAGTCCGGAATATGAACCTCCATGACCGATTCATTTCTCAGGAAAATGATGATGAAAATGGCGCAAAAAACTTGGGGAGGCGCGCCTTCATACAAAGTATACTTTGTGTTTCATCCGTAGAGGAACATTTTCAAGCAGCTGCGGCAATTTTTCTTGAAGAAAGTACAAGTATATCTCGGCATAGAAGCGGTCAGGTAACGTAAACAGTCCAAATAGCTGATTGTGAAGAAGGCAGCACCATACATTGACGCTAAATCGGTGTTCAAAATTATCTTTCACCATTTAATGAGAATTTTACTCCACCCATGTAAGCTCACTGCGTAAGTTGTTGTAGCCATTTCGAGTGAAATTCGCCTCCTCGGTAAACAAATTTGTAGATTTGTCAATGTGTTTGTATTTCGTCAGTTGCAGAGCTCCTTGTTAAACGGACCGACTCTTGGGTGGTAGATGTTGAACTGGCTGTTTATGATAAAGAAAAAACTTGTTTTGAATAACTGTCCTACACACCATCGAATGCGAAATTTCGATCCACTTAGAAATACGTCATATGCCCGTACTGCGCTGAAGTGCATCGATAGTAATTTCATCGATAACGGCGTGGTGTTGTACAGATCATTTGTAGTAGGAATACAAGGTAATGAACCTGTTTCCCGAAGATTGCAAAACGTTGCGCTAATTATTTACCTGGAATCCTGTGATTCGTAAAACGTATTTTATATTCTACTGCAGGAGCTGTAGCATTATCATTACACGCACCCAAAATAAAGGCCATATCAGCGTATTCTTATTTGTAAATAGTTATGGTATTACTTCAATGGCAAACCAATCAAGATCAAACTAAAATTCACAAAAAACCTTCGCTAACGACAGCACAGTACTCGATATACTTAATGTTTCTTTCACAGTGATTTAAACACTAATACACTATTACAGTATTGTGGATTATTGATCAGCTGCTGTTGCTTTATTGCCAACTTTGAAATAGTTTTTTGTCATTGAGAGGTCGTTACCCTGATGATTGTAAAAGGAAGATTTAACAGAGCTTCTCAAGAATGAAAAAGATTAATTCACACTTTTAAAAACATTTCGTTTCAATCTTATATTGATAATATCTCTGATAGGCAGTCTGCTGAACATACTTATGGAAAGTCGTTTATCGACTTATCGAAAGTCGAAAGAGAGCCCAGCACTCTATTCCTCCTCTCCGTAAAAATAACAGAATATGGGCGAGACGTTTTCAAGAGAAGGCGCACTTATTTGCTGAGCCCTTTTCCAACTTGTTCCAGCCTAATAATATCGAAACGGGTTCAAATGAAATTAGAAAAATTTCCGAATATTTGATTTCTCCTTCTCAAATGTCCTTTCCAATAAAACGCTTCACAATCCACGAGGTTTCTTCGGTGATTAACAACGAAGTACATCCAACAAAAGCACTGGAAGGGCAGGTTCTTCAAACATTACCTCGACAAGTGATATGTTTAATCACACTTTTTTTTTTAATGCTATTATCTGAATTAATTGTTTTCATGATCCGTGGAAAATTTCACAAATCATTGTTACCAAAATCCGGTAAAGAACCAACAGATGTTTAATCTTATAGGCCTATCAGCCTACTTCCATTGCTCTCTAGTGTGTTTGTAATGTTCTTTTTAAAAAGAATGAGGTAGTTCGTAAATGACCAAATTCGAAATCATCAATTTGGATTTAGGGAGAAACATGCTATTGTGGAGCAAGCAAACAAAATTGTTAACATTATAAACCATGCTCTACACAACAAAAAATACTGTTCAGCGGTTTTCCTGGATGCCAATCAAGCTTTTGACAAAGTTTGGCACGTAGGGTTAAAAAAGGTTTTAATTTAACCTTAAAAAACTTAAAAAAAGTTAGAACCTTAAAAAAGGTTCAAAGACCTTTTTTAAGGTTCAAACTTTTTTCGCATGTTTTCTGTGTAATGCTAAAATCTTACATAGAATATATGTATTTTCAAGTTAAACATAAAGAAATTTTAACGGATTTGTTTCCAATAAAATCAGGAGTACCTCAAGAAAACGTTCTCAGACCTATCTTATATGTTCTGTTTACTGTCGATTTGCCAATTACAGCAGATACTACCGTTGCAACGTTTGCTGATGATACTACAATTATTGCTGTCCATGAAGATCCAGCTACTGCCTCTCATTATATTCAAGGAATCTTCCTCTGGAATCTGGAATCCTGGCTTACAAGTTGGAAATTAAAGATAAATGAAACAAAGTCGAAGCAGGTCATATTCACCCTTCGAAAGGAAAACTGCCCAACTGTTTCTATCTTTAATATTCCAATTCCAAGTTCTCAAGAATGTAAATATTTAGATTTTCATCTTGACTGCCACCTTATCTGGGTACAAGATATCAAATCTAAACAAATTCAGTTAGCCCTAAAATTTAAAAACATGTAATGGCTAATAGGACACAAATCTCTGTTAAGTGGTTTTAAAAATCAGCTCTAGAAGTCAATTTGTTTTCTTTTCGTAATTAAGTTTTAAGCTACAAACCACTAGATCTGTAGCTTCTTATTGTTTATTCACAATTTAGCGTAATTACTCATTGTTCAATTTTAAATCTGAACAGATTGTAAAGTTTCTTTTACGATATTTGGATTTTGTTTACATTAAATTAGTACTTTTCTGGCAAACGAAGTAACGTAGTGTTTCTAAATAAATTTCGAATTTTTCTGAATTTTCTTTGTTTTATTCAACTTATACAATTTTTTTCAAAATTAAATTTTCTACAATATTGTTCAAAAGTTTTATGTGTTTATTACCCATTGAACAAAGTTATTGTACGCCAAACATTAAAACAAAAAAGTTTCTTTACCCAATTTATTTAGTTTTCACTCCAGATTTCTCAAAACCTACTGCAGATACGATTTTGGGATCTATTTTATTCGATTTTATAGATCAAAACCCATAAGAAAAAAATAATTTTCCTCCTTA
>JAAAKQ030029460.1:0-13190 GCA_010016005.3 Zanna intricata
ACTAGTTTCTGTTACGCCCCAAAAAGGAAGCCCAACAAAAAACCGTTATAAAACAAATGTGTTCGTTGACCAAAACTCGTGAAACTTTGTGTAGTTTTCCGTTATCCAATCCTACTTAAGTCCAGTCCAACTAAACAAAATAAAACAACCAATAAATCACCAATGCACCTTTAACAGATTTACCTCAAGAAATCATAATAATATCCACACAATAAATATTATTATAATTTCGAGTTCATTAACGAGTAAAGTTTCCACATCCAGTTTATTAACGGAGAAAACCATAATATAAATTGAATAATATTAACATAGCACTAAAAACATTAGAAATATAAATGATCATAAATATAAACATAAGTGCTTTGATGATAGACAATTTAAGAATTGAGGCCTCGTTCTGAGAATCACTATTAGGTTCCTAGGTCCGATACATGTAACCGGTTTAATCGCTTTACTTCTTCCCGTTGTCCAAGAGGTTAACAGCTAAATAGTTTACGTGGTGGTTAGATGCAAATGGAATCTAAAATCGTTATAAAAATGAATACCTTAATAATTAAATCCTTGATAGAAGAGATTATGTATTTCCAGTCTTACGAGAGATCAGATTTTTCAAATTTTTTTCTATTTAAATATTATTTTAGTTAAACTAGGATAAAGTTCTTTTTTAAGATTATACTGAAACATAAATAGAACAGAACATCTATCCAAAAAGTGGGGCAATCTTCTCTGATATTACAAAGCGGGCATAAATTTATATTAGAAGATAATGAGTATTTATGAAAATAATTTTTTTTTTGTCGATGACATCCAAGGAATGCCATTTACGCACACCACCACGGGGTCATCGTGGGGTGTGTAGGACTCGGACCCGGGACTCTATCCGTCCCAGGCTAGCTAACAGGCTCCGCCAAGATGTCATTAGGCATAAAATTACATGCCCCCTACCGACTAAACCTCCCTCACCGCTCTTCTCCGCACCGAAACCGGACCCGAAATTAAGCATAACGTAGCCTCGGGGAGATTTTTTCCGACGATCTTCGGAAGCGCTCACTACTACCTACCCTGCCTTCCAATGGAACGTTATCAACCTGTGAACATAAATAAAAAAAAAAACATCCACTTATCTATCCATGCTACCATCCACCCAAAACCTTTCATACCTCCGTGTTCCGTAGCGCACTCCCCTGTCTGAGAGGAAAGGAGTCCTCGTGCCTCACCATTGTACTCTATCTCCACACGGAAAACAAGGTAAAGCTCCGCAGAAAGCTGTCCATCTTCCCGACCATCTTTCCCCCGTTTATCTTCCCGTTGTTCTGCAAGAAACGTCGAATCATCGCCGTTCTCCATCTCGTTTGGGACAGCCATAACTGCCCGTACGATTACCTTGTCTATTACACTCCAAACACCATGTGACCCCTTACAGTCCTTGGCCACATGTCCAATCGTTCAGCATCTGTAACATCTCCAGGACCTATCATGTTTGCAACAAGACCTGGTGTTATGACCCAACCGCCAACATCTCTAACATCGTGAATCATCTTGAAGTATCTCCTAATGGCAACTATGCACGTCAAACACTATCCGATTTCTATTCTTAAATGAGCCTGCTACCCAGGTGGATAGCCGCGCAGCAGCCCGCTTTGTATCACCTGTGGCCGGGTGAACCGCAGACACCTTTACCGGCGTTAGTTGGGCCTTTTTTGAAAAGCGTCGACTATATCCTCTTCACTTACGTTCATATTCAACAACCCCTTAACCACGAATGTAGACCACTGCTTCCCCATTGGATCATCCGTTACCAGCCCATCCTCTAGATTATCGCCCAAACAATAATCTAATCTAACTTAGTTTCGTTCGTACTGATCAAGAGCTAGCTTACAACAGTAAAATCCTTGTCTCTTTACATTTACCTTCTTACCAGGTTCAGATAAAAGTCAACTTCTGAAAATATATTATTGTTTCTTTCAATCCTGCAATAAGTTATTTTAGCCAGAGTCTTGATAAGATTAGAATTTTAAGTATCCCGCGGCATAACCCGTCTTGTGGTAAACTCATTATCGCAAATCAGCTGATTTCTAAGACGAGAGTTCTAAGTAAATCCGAGAAAAAGCAATTATTTTTACCCGGATTTGAATACTAGATCGTGGAACCGGTGTTCTTTGGTGGTTGGGCTTCAATTAACTACACATTTCAGGAATGGTCGACGTGATAGTGGACAAATAGATATCATCCTCAAACATCCTCTGATGTCATACGGAGGCTAAACAGAAAAAGAAAGAAGCGTGTCACGTCATAACAGGTGCAGCGTAGAATTTTTCAAAGTTTATTTTAATAGGTAATTAACTTCTTTTTAATTAAATATTTAGAGGAAATGGTAGAATATCGGTTTGAAGATAAACTCATACCCTTAAAAATATACTTTTTAGGTGAAATTAAACGTGTAAATGGATTTGACACTCGACCAATTTCTTACCTGCTGTTTATTGCAGAACATTACTAATTTTTCAAGACAGCCACCTTTTTTTAAATGCAACATTATTATTAAGCATCCTTTCGAAATTGAAAGTGTAGCCTAATATGTGTTGCTTTTTATTTGTTCAACGCTATGGATATCATCTCTAATGAATATAAAAGGAATTTAGTCAGTTACACCGTGCGAAAGTTGGTCATGAGCTTTATTGTAGAATCATAAATAACGGATTTACCTACGATAACATCGTGTCATAGGTTATGCCATAACTTGATCTGGGTTCATCAGATCTTCGATTAAACCCTCTCTTGAAACCTGTAAGCATCCGGATATTTGGAGTCATTAAATCTGAAAGTATTTCCATTTTTACGATTTACTCTTTACGAATACTCATCAAAATGAGACAGTAATTAGCAACTTAAAATTTTATTAGAGGTGGCCGGGAAGTCACTGTACTCCTTAAAGTAGAAAAAATTGGTATTGAGTTACAAAGAAAAAATGCGACATAATAATGAATTTATTATTTTATTTACTCACTTCATTCATAGTATAAATTTTAATGGTCCAGGGGTTTTGTGTGTTCGTCCTCATTCTGAACGCACAACTCTATTCGTTGCCATGTTGTATGTGACATGCGACGAAGCATTTCTGATGTTACGTTACAGAAGGCGTCCCTCACAGCGCCACATAATTCTTCATTTGTGGTGCAGCGACGTGCAGAAACATCTGTATTGACAATTCTCCATCATACATTGTCTTTGTGTAGTGAGATCAGGTCTTCGTGGTGGCCATGATAAATGTGATGCTGGAGTACCGCAGCCAATACAACGTCCTGGAACTTTTTCATTCAGAAACGCATGAACTGATAGAGCGAATTGTGCGGGTGCTACATCCTGCTGCAACCATGCACATTCCATGAGATTCTTCTCTTGAAGCTGTAGTTTTAACCATGATTTCATTGGGAATTTCAATCAATTTCATTGAATTCAATGGAAACTGCAACAGCAGCAAATGTTTCTAACAGCGTTAACTTTCACTCACTTCCCGGCCTATCTTTAACACTGCGTAATTCAAACGCACCTTTTTTTCTAAATCAAATTTTTTTCTTTTCATAGTGGCGGATTGTTAAAGGTTGCCGAAACATATCACTAATTAGTTTCATTGTTCTATTCGTGTTGTCGTTCATGAATCCTTACAATTGTTGCTAACCGATCCTCAACGCTGTAACTACTCGTATCAGCCATTTCAGAACAGCTATCTTTTATCAAAAGTGAGTGACGTTGAAACAAAACTGTTGCCAACCGACTGCAACGAAAATACTGTATGTTCTAAACACATATCCTAACTCATATTTTTCGTTAGTTTTAGGGTTACGGTGACTTTCCGACCTGTATAATAACAGCTATTAAACTTCTTGAAGAAGTTTTGTTATACACAAATAGCTTGCGTATAAATTGAAGTATATTGACATATCAAAGTTTATTACATAAAATTCTAATTTAAAATTTATTTTATTTCCTCTAGATTTAATCTGGAATTTTGTTTATATTCAGTTAAATTTAAACAAAGTTTAAACATGCAGTTTTCCTGCATTTTAATTTTGTAACATACGAAATTATAGGTAACATCCAAGAATGTGTTGACTTTCATAATGTAAATTATCTGACCAACAATAATTTAATCAACAAGAAAACATGATTTAAATAAAAGTCAAAAGACATCTCTCAAAAAAAAAAAGATGAAGTAACACTCCATAAATGTAAAAATGAGGATCTGAGTTAACTCAGAGGCTTGACACTAGTTCAATCTTGCAAATGAGTATTATTAACAAACTTAAACGCACTTGAAAACATAAAAGTTAACAAACATTCTGTTTAACAAACTGAATTATCGGTTTACTGACAAGTTACAGTCAAATTTATGCTATTGGATAAAAGGGAAACATAATTTCTTGATATAAATATTTTTAATATTGTTTTAATTTGTAACTTAACACAGCATTATTAAAAGTGGAAGATCTTTTCGTGATTTAAGAATGTTAAGTTAAAAATTCATATCATATGGATTTATGAACAAACTAAATTCAGGGACATTTTGGTCATTATCAAATTATTTAAAATATAAATATAGTAAACAATTATTCTGAACCATTTCAGAGTATAAAATAGTGTTACTTCCCAGAATTTCAATTCATCCTAATAACGTAATTATATGGTTCGAAGAAATTATTTTATTCAGAATAAAAAATTAAACTTCTATCCCTTTATATAATCTAAAAAAAAACCCAAAAATATGTTAGCTTTGAAAAAAAAGAAGTTTTCCTCAAAAGTAACTTAACAAAAAGTAAGAAACAATTCTTTTTTTAAGATCTTATTATAAAGTTATTACAACTACTTAATTATTTTCTTGTTTATGCCTTTTCTACTATCTAATCTGAAAAAATAATAGAAAAATTTATTAATAATCCAAATATTTTTTCCTCATTTTTAAATTTAATTTTCATCCTAAACATGAAGGAGTTACGTCTTTTTTATAGAGTTTTGGATGTATAAAAACTGTATTAACCATATCGTAACTACGTTAAGACAATATATATATATATATATTTATATTTATTATCTTTTTTTTCTTTAATTTATCGTATTTTCATTCTGTTTTCAATGTGAATGAAAATATACACATTGTTAAACAAATTTGAGAAAAAAGTCTCTAGTAAAATAAAAATGTAAAAAATTAAGCCAGACATGTAAATAAGAAAAACTTATGAAAAATTCATATTTTATATTTGAATGATTGTAAAAGGATTTTAATGTAATTCATCAGTAGTGCACTAATTTAACTCATTTAAGTTCTGCTTTTGTCTATTGTATATCTCATATAACGCGGTTTCCAGCATGAAGACCGTATCAACTGCTCATGAATAATCCGATCCGACATATGCTAATTTACTCACAACTTGTACCGTACTGTGTTACTGTGTATTGCATCATCATTCTGTTAGTGTGGGATGAGTGAGCGGATAAGCAACTAAGCAATTTCTATGCAACGTCTATATTCGCAAATTAAATCAAAATAATTAATCTTTTTATGTTTAGATCATAGATTTATACAAATCGTAACTCACAAGTTTATATATGATAAATTTTCTTTTGATATTTATAGAATTTTATATTTTAAAAATAAATCAATACCCTTTTTGAAATGTGGGATAACAAAGTACTAAACGAAAAGTTTGATAATTCCGGTTCTCAGTAACAACGTTGTGTATAATTCGAAATAAGAAGTTGTAACGTAATACGTAAGTATTAATACCAGTCACTGATAAAAAAATCCTTTATTATTATTTTTTTTCCACATCATTCATTTTTTCTTTACTAGATCCCGTGTTTAACACTAAACTCGGGTATAAATAGTTAAAGGAAATATATTAAAAGCTGAGAAACTTGTAATTAAATGATTCTATAATAGAAGTTTCAACGGTTAATTTAGTGTTGACATTAATCTTTAATTTTTTTTTTCCAAGTGATTAATTGAATTTTAGTAATTTCATGAACTTTGTTTTGATACGGACTTCATAGGAACCATCCTATCAAGTATTTTTATTTACATATAATTAATTTAATCTTCCTAAAGGAAAAGCTGTAATATAAATGTAAATAATATAAATTACGTTTATATTAAGTTAAATTACGTAAGTAATATTAATTAGTAAGTTAATAAAAATTACTGCAGTATTTCATTTCATAGAATATACCATATTTCATAAAAGAAATACCGCTGAAGAAATTTTCGTTTTTAATAAAACTAATTCCACTGAGACGTGGTTGCTAAAACAAGAGATTATATTTCTATTGTAGTATGGAATCACAATCCTCGTATCTTATGGAATTTTTGTAAAATATATCTTCTCTAACCAATTTTTTTTACGAAAATTTGTTGGAGCACACATTCTCTGATAGATCCGGTAAAAAATCTGGAAAGAATTGTTATATTTTTTTTGGCAAAAAATAAAATGAAATCCCATATGTGTTTAAATTTTAAAAAAATATTTTTTTTCTAGTGGAAAATATCCTGTTTAGAAGGATTTTACTCTTTACCTCTCACGATGTTGACGTATCTTTATGAGGATTTAGAACTGGAATAATCAAAACCTTAGGTAAATATATTTTTTTATTTTAGTTTATTATAAAAGGTTTTTTTTTATTCTTTTTATCTTTATTCGTCGACGGTTGTGAAAAATTTTTAATGTTTCTTTCTACACTGCAAGCGATTTGAGTATATTATTTATACCGTTGTTCACCTTATCACTGTACTCAAAAGTATTTACTATAAATTGTTCGTTAGTGGTTAGTTACGTTACAGTAAATGATCACATTAGGCAACGCTTCTCAATTAAATGTAAAATAATACTAACCACAATGATAACCTGATAATTTGTTTAAAAGTTATTAGAAATGAAATTATGTTTAAAAAAAAAGTTGGTTCTCCGACCATCCCACGCATGTATCGGCGCAAGCTACATCTATATTGACTCTGTCCTATTTCATTTTTAATACAATTATATTTCTAAATCATCAGATGTGGCTTCGTGTTCATTATTTTGTTTTATTTTGAAATATCTAATTTTAACGAATGTGATAGGATGTCCTTACTTCTGTTGATAGGATATCTAACTCAAAAGTTGTAAAAAAAGGTGCGATATTAAAGATTAAGACAAAATGACAACCGCGATGTTTTAAACAAGAAAAAAATCTAGATATAAAAGGAAATAGTGTGAAAAGATATAAAATTTCTGTCACAGCTCAAAAGAATAAAAAAAAAGAAGATTTTTTTCTGTTGTACCCCCTGTACAGTGTTCATTATTACAAGTAAGACAGTGAGAGGATTATTTTTAATAAGAGTAGATACAGAGCCCTTGCCTCAATCATATAATACAGACGTTCTAGATTAATACATAGGTAGTAATGTTTAAACAAAATTATTGGCAAATACACATATGTTTGTTGATTCTGAATCAAATTAGTAATGATGAAAAGTAGGTCAGATTTTAAGAAATTAAAGAAAAAATAAGAATAAAAACATAGGATATACACAGGCTGAAGTGATAATAAATTTAAGCAAAACGTAGTACAATATATAGTTATTACAAGAGAAGATTCAAGTGAAAATAAATGTATAATATTAAAATTTGAAATATTTATGGGCAAAAAAGGTCAATATGAAGGGAGTTTGTCCGTAAAAACCAATATATAACAAAAAAAAAAAAAAAAAATCCACTAGAGAACAAAGGAAGTTTGACAAAGATTACGAAGACTGCAAAATGTGTTGACAAATTGAAATTAAATTTGATTTAAATTTAAATTTATTTTATTAAAGCAAAAAGAAGTAAATAAACATTGAGTGCAGAAAAGCTGAAATAGAAATAAAAAAAAATTATTACTGGATAGGTCATTTTAAAGTATTTAGAGTTTAAAAAATTCGGACTTAAATTATTTCATAGTTAAAGACTTAAATTATTTCATAATTTAAGTCTGAATTGATGCGGTTCTCTAAGATTCCCTATCTAGTGTCAGTCGTTTCATTTGGGTATACCCCCTACATCCTATATCCCTAAAATTTTGTTTTACGTATTCCAAACGTTGCCTCCCTGTGAAATTTTATCCATTTATCTGTCCTTCCAATATCAAAGCCACTATTCCAGGATGCCTTAATATGTGGCCTATAAGTCTGTCTCTTCTTTTAACTATATTTTTGTAAATAATTCTTTTTTCAACGATTTACCGCAGGACCTCTTCATTTTTCACTTTAACTACCCATCTGATTTTTATCATTCTCTTGTAACACCACATTTCAGAAGCATCTAATCTTTTATTCTCAAGTATTCCGATCGTTCAAGTTCACTTCCCGTATAAAGCTAAGCTCCAAACATATACTTTCAGAAATATTTTCTTTTTTGATGTAAGCAAATTATATTTGTGACTAAAAGCTTGTTTCGCCAGGGTATTCGGAATTTTAAATCGCTCCTGCATCATTCAACTTTAGTAATTCTACTTCCCAAATAACAAAATTCTTCTACCTCAGTAATCTTTTCTCTTCCTATTTTTATATTCTGTGGCAAATCTACATTATTTCTACAACATTTCATTAATTTCGTTTTGTTCATATTTATTTTCATGCGGTAGTTGTTGCGTAGGACTGTTACTCCGGTTCTAAATTTTCTTTAACTTCATTAACTGCTAGTTATACTTAAAGATTAAAAAGTAACGGGGATAGGGAACATCCTTATCGGACTCTCTATTTTATTACCGCTTCTTTTTTATGTTCTTCGACTATTACTGTTGTAGTTTGGTTCCTGTAAATGTTAGCAATTGCTCTTCTATGTCTATACTTGAAACCTAAATTTTTTAAAATGCTGAACATTTTATTCCAGTCTACGTTATCAAATGCCATTTTCTAAATCTGTAAATGCCATGTATATCGGTTTGTTTTTCTTAACTCTTCCTTCTACTATTAATCTGAGTGCTAAAATTGCTTCTCTTGTTCCTATACTTTTCCTGAAACAAAATTGGTCTTCTCCTAGCACTTCTTCCACTCTCCTCGCAATTCTTCAGTTCAGAATTCTAGTTAAGATTTTTGACGCATGAATATTTAACCAATTGTTCTGTATTCTTCACATTTTTCTTCTCCTGCTTTCTTTGGAACCATGACAATTACACTCTTTTTGAAGTTTTACAGAACTTCCTCTTTTTCATAAATATTCCAAATTAGTTTGTATAAGCAATCTATAGCTTCTTTGGCTGCACTGTGCATTAATTCTGCTGCTATCACGTCTATCCCTAAAGCCTTTCTGGCATTCAGATCGTTTAACGCTCTATTAAATTCAGATCTCGGTTTTGTATCTCCCATTTCATCCTCTTCAACTTCCTCTTTTTCCTCGCCACCATTAAAAACACCAGTTTTTAATTAATTTCCTCCGTATAACTCTTCAATATAGTTTACCCACCTATTAGCCCTTTGCTTTCGTATTATAAATCGATTACCACCTTCATTTAACACATTATTGTATTTTTTATATATGCACAACAAAATTTTGTGGGAAATTACCAAATTATATTTCGTGCAAAACTACAATAAGTCGGTCGCCTCTTTCATTCCTTTTGCCCAGCCCGTATTCACCCAAAATATTTTCTTCCTTGCTTTTTCCGATGCTTGCATTCCAGTTACCAACTATTATTAAATTTTCATCCCCTTTTACATGTTTAACTGCTTCGTCCATTTCTTTGTATACACACTGCACTTCATCAACATCATGGGAACTTGTAGACATATACACGTTAACAATCGCTGTCGACTGAGGTTTTGACTTTATCCTTATTACAATGTTTCTATCGCTAAGCTGTTTGAAATACTGTACTCGCATCCCTATCGTCTTGTTCTTTACGAAACCTACTCCTGACTGCTCTTTATTTGCTGCTGAGTTAATTATTATAAAATTACTTGATCAAATGTCGTTTTCCTCTTCCCATCGAACCTCGCTAATTCCTTTAACCTATCCATTTCCCTTTTTAAACTTTCTAATCTACCAACCTTCTTTAGACTTTTTAGATTCCACTCTCTAACTCTTAAAATGTAATTTTTTAGTTTTCTGGCCCCCAGTTATACAGATTTAAGAACCTAAGTTTTTGAAGTGTGGCATTTCAGAAGGAAGCTGAAAGTTAGGTTGGTTGATTTGATTCAAATGAAAGATTTCTTAAGATGAGTAGGAAGGAAGAGAAATTTGATGGCAGAACTTATTATGACGACTAAATGTGTAGACCACTTATATAAAAATATTCAGTTTTAACTAATTTCGTAACATAAAGATGAGCAGAATGTAAAGTAAAGAAAAAAGATTATAACGTGCAAAGATAATAAGTAGGAATAGAGGACGCAGTAAATATGTTGGCTGGAAAAATAGCACAGAACAATAAAAAATGGAAACCAATATCAAATCATTCGATTGACTGATATCTCCAAAAATAAAGCAAATAAATATATATTTTTTATATCCCCAAAAAATATATTAAATTATTTATATATATATATATATTAAAATTCCTAATTTAAATTAGGAAGCATGGCCGTAATTACTCAAAAATAAACCGTATTTAAAGTCAAAACCGAAGACTATCTAAAATTACGAATTCGACCAAGTTTCTATAACAGACTATACAGCCTCTATTTGTTGTACTCGTAAAACTTGCAGTGTTTTTGGACTTAAAAATCGATTATGTAATAAACCCAGTTTTTTTTCACCGAAAAAATTCTGAAAAATAATGATGAAAAGGTTTATTCTGGAAGTGTATAATGGCAAAAAGAATGCCATTTTAGATAAAACAAAAATTCAGATCAAATAACTTTAGTACTCGTATTTCAAATAACTCGAGAAAATTTATAATTAGGTTACATTATTTGGTTTTTTTCTAAACCTTTGAATTATATGATTTTTTGGACGTGTGATAAAATTAAAACTAATTTTTAAATATTAATAATATCAAGTTAAAATTAATATAACGAATTAAGGGCCTCAAGTAGACCTTATTTAATAAATATTACATAATCATAAATATTGTTTCAACTAATATATGGTATTGTTATGTCCGATATCATAAGATAAGATTGATATTCAGGATGGCTGTTTTAGTTAACCAGCCATTTAACGTTTAGTCTTTTCTCTAGTAGAGTTGAATATGTATTCATGATTATTAGATCTGAATCACAACCTAGTTCAATAAAAATAATGAAAAGAAATCCCCCCTCCTAACTGGAACATGATGTTTACTTAAATATCTGCTTCATTAAAATTTTTTATAGTCAACAAAGTACGTATTTTTTGAATGTTTTCCTCTTTTTTCTTTTGTAAATAATTTGATTATGTATACACTATTTTGATTCACTCGTATTATTGCATACCTTTGTACCTTTATTGTCGAAAAGGTCTCTAATATATAATTGAAATTTTTATTTATAATTATGTAATAAAAAAAACGATTTAATATAGTTATTTTATATATGGTGTTTAAAGACAATATCGAATTCCATTAAAGAAAGAAAAAAATATTTATTTGCAAAGTCTTGTTAAATTAAAACAACTGTCGTTTTACATTAGAAATATCTCTTTTATTAAATGTCTATTATTTCCACGTATAATTTCGTATAGATTTACATTTTTCTTTAAAAATATCTAAATATTTTGTGAAGGGTGTACAAAGAAGACATTTTCACAATCTTGGTAGAAGTGAGTAGGGTGGGTCAAGAGCAACTGACAGGTTGTGACGTCACTAGAACACTCAACCCTATACATATTTAAGCCCTGATCTTTATCTGGAACACCTCTATTGTTCTAACCTCCGCCACTCATTAGCCTATTTTTAATTGTCTTTCAATACACTTCCTTCCTTCTTACTTTCCTTCCTTTCTTACATCCATCCTCACGATAAGAACAATAGACTGTGTGACATTGTCATGACTGGTACGCTGCCAGATAAATGAGTCCCCTCTATTCACTTATACAGCTTACAAATTCAAGTACTGTCATCTTTAAAACGTATTTTAATATATCTTTTAATTTAAGAAAAAAAAAAATATTTTAATTTTATTACGCGGCAATATATTATTGAAATTACAAACAACATCGTTACGAATAAACAATTCAAGTAAATACGTAATAATATAAACATTTCTAAAATAAAAAAAAACCTCTTTATGTAATCGTTTATTGGTAAACATCTTTCAAATTAAACTAAGAATAATGTATTACTCCGAAAAGCTTATAATTTTCAAGTTAGAAGAATATCTGCATCGTTTTCCGTAGTTGCAGACAAACACGTTTGTACTTCCATACACCCTTTCGCACGGAACAAGTACTATCATAATCGTGCATATATATTACTTGCTTTAACAGGCCCATACATAAATAAAAAATATCGTCTGACATTAATATCTTCCTGCACAATTTTATAGTTTCTAGAAATTAGAAGAAAGTTTTTTTCTTTATTAAAATTCTATATTATTTTTAGGTCCTGAGAACTCATTGTATAAGCTGAAACAAACTCACGACTTTTTTCTATTTGTAGTACTCATAATGAAAAATCCTCGTAATGAATTAATACTCATAATTGTCCAGATACCATTCTTCTCTATATTTATAGCTACTAGTAGTTGATGAAACTTCATTGTAAACTATCATCCAATTTAATTTCTATACATTGATTAAAAGTAGTTGTACCCTTAACAAGAAAATTGGTTATTTGTGAAAAATTTCCAAATGTAAACTGTTCATTTACCAATGATTTCAAACTTCACTTAATATTCTATTATTACATCAACTGCCAATCATAATTTCCAAAAAAACCCGCACTTAGGCGGGTTTTTTTCTTTTGCTGAAACTGAGACGGTAGCTATAACGTCTCAGTTAATTCTATATACTTGTATTAGTAACTGTGTTTTAATTCCTAGCTTTTGCCATGTATTTTTACCCTAATTACGTTAATACATTAAAATTTGAAAATCTTCGGTTTTTTTACCTTTAACTATTTTATTGTATACTAATATATTTTTCTCCAATCCAATCTTATCTTAAATAATTATTTAAATTATGTCCTGATTAAGCGTAATGAAAGGGTTATTTTTACACACGTGCAGGCACGCACACACGCGCACGAGTATACACGTACCCACA
>JAAAKQ030029471.1:0-17284 GCA_010016005.3 Zanna intricata
CTAGAGCTGCTAGAAAAAAACGGTTTTCAGTTTTGAAATCAGCGCGAAACGTAGATATAAAAACAGCTATAAAACTCGAGGCACCAAAAAATCAATTTTTGTTTGTATACCAGTGCTAGCTATAAAAAAAAGTAGTTATTCATCCTTTTATAACCTAATTTTTATCAATAAAAGCAAACTGTGCAATATGTTTACTAAAAAGAAAAAAAATTATATTTAAAACTGACCAGGGAGAAAACTGACATAAAATAATATTGATTTTAGAATACGCTTGGGACTGGACAAACTTGCATAAGCCATGATTATTTGCGTCTTAGCATGTGCTCGCTCCTTTGTTTTAGTCCCTTTTTCTTCAGTCGGGCTTTTACCATCGAAATGTGCAGAACACGTTACCCCGACTCAACATGGATCCATTCTTTACCGTCTTCTCCATTCTTCAGTGTCGATTTCGTAATAACTCCAAATTATGTATAATTTATTCAAGTGTTTAATTTTTTCAAATTTAATTAAGTTTTTTTTTTTGTATTGTTTGTGAACAGCCCTGCTCCGCTATGTAGCAAGCATTTTTATTAATTTTCGTCGACGTGGATCAAGTTTTTTGTTTAATTTCTCACACAAAAGGAGTAGCTTTAATATTTACATGAATTTTAATCATCAGGGTATTTTACCTCAAATTTAATCAAATGAAAAGACTATGCAAAATTCGTCACTTGTACCTTACTCAATGAACACCTTTTCTAATATAATTTATAATAACCTGTTTGTTTTAATTTGATTTTATTTTATAATTTTGTTGCTGATATATGAAATTTAAGTCCAGTCTAGTGTTTGTTTCCAAAATACTAAAAGAAAAGCAATGAAAAATCTTAACTCTTTTTTTTTTTACCACACCTATGTAAAATATGTTGAAAAAGTTAAAGTGTACTGTATATATTTATTTGAAGAACTTTGTTGAACTAAATATTTAATATAAATATTTTTATATTGATATTTATATATATATATATATATAAATATAATAATAATTTATACATTTTTTTTCCTTTAAAATACTTTTATTAATCATTGTTCTTTCAAAATACATTTTATTAAATTATGTTTATTCAAAATTTAACCAAATATTATTGTTCAACTCTCTTTTTTTTTAATCTAAATTTAATCTCATTATATAGTCTTTTACCAGAGTAATTATTTTATTTTTAAATTTCCTAATTATCCTTGCATGGCTTTTGTTGGCTATTGAGGCTAACAGTTACAATTTTTATAAATTTTAAGCAAGCCTATGACTCCATTCACAGGGAAGCTCTACTTAAAATCCTTCAATTTAAGATGGACCCCAAGACAATAAAAATTATAAAAGAAACATTAACAAACACAAACTTTCAGAACCATTCAAAATTAAAACTGGTAAGGCAAGGAGATGGGACTGTCTCCAATCCTCTTAATTGTACCCATGAAAAAGTTATTAGAAAATGGGAGAAAGAACTTAAAAAGTTAAACACACACAAAAACATAAAAATGGGCACTAAAACTAAATTCATAAATATAAACATTCTGGCCTTCACATATAATACTGTAATTTTTGCAAGATATAGATGAGGCTAAAATCAAAATTAAAATAATTAAGTGAATGTGCAAACAAGATTGGTCTTCAAATTTCTTATGAAAAAAACTAACTGGTTTTCCAATCGGAAAGAACTAAGTAGGTTCAGAAATTTAAATATTAGGGAGGAATCATAACATCAAATATAATTGAAGAAATGAGATTAAGAATAGAGAATGAAAGATAGAAACCATCTATTATCTCATGAAGAACATTTACAACAAAAAATCTGTCATATAACTCCAAATTGAGGCACTATTAAACTGTAGTCCTACCAGAAGCATTGTATGGAGCTGAATATAATTTTTTTTTCAGAACAAGAAACAGCAATAGAAAAAAAGATTTTAAGAAAAATTTATGTACCAAAATATGAAGAAGGAATTTAGAAATTGAAAAGTGAAAAAGAAATTTTCAAATGTATAGAAAAATAGGGCATTCAATCCGGAAAAGATTACAATTTTATGGACATTTATGGAGAATGAACAACCAAAATTTGACAAAACAATTATTTAATTTTATCATAAACAGAAACACAACAATCAACTGGTTTAAAGAAATTGAAACCGATCTAAAATCATTAAACAATTCTAAGTATCTGTGTAAACCAGAGCTATATTTAGAAAAGCGATTGGAGAATTTAAGTTCCCAGAGAAAAAGAAAAGGAAGGGGATAAACCTGTATAGATGGATGGAAGAAAGGCAACAAGAGAAAAAGAATTTAAACATTTTGGGAAAGGAAAAATAAGTCAAAACTAGGTAAACGTGATTTGTAAAGGTCAGAACAAAACAAAAAATTCTAAATGTTGTGATATTAATATTACTTTGATTAATATCACAACGTTTAACATGTTGATTCTATTTCTGATTCAACACATTTTTAAGGAAATTCAAAATTCTGTGTTTAAAAGTTTTAGTTTGTGATTAAGAGAGCAGCTGTAAACAAATACATTCAAATTTAATAAACCTTAGTAAGTTTTAATGTTTACTTATATATCTTTTATAATTCTGGATTTTGGCTAAGAATTGTTTTTTTTGTATTGCAATAGGTTTTTTAATCTAGTATTCTAGCTAAAGAGCAAGTCTTTTCTCTAGAATTGTAAGATACAACCTCAACGTCCATTACGTGTTCCTTTTTGACTTTTTTCCTAACATTCTACAGTTCCCATACATTTTTGTGTGAATTACTTACTACTGTACTTAATTTCAACAACAGTTTTACAAACCTTTCAATCTGGTAAATTTGGATGCAGTACATAAACTTATAAACGAGAGTTCAATTATGTCTGAATCTATGATCAGTAAACATATATGAACTCTCTTTTTCTGTTTAGCCTCTGAAAACATTGTAAGTTATTATTTCACAGGATGAATGAAGATATGTATGAATGTAAATAAAGTGTATACTTATACAATCTCAGGTCAACCATTCTTGAGATGTGTGATTAATTAAAACTGATCTACCAAAGAACACCGGTATCCATGCTCTAGTATTCAAATCTGTATAAAAGTAACTGCCAAGGGGAAATAGAAAAAAGACAAAAAAAAAAAAAATTAAACATGATATAAAAGCTTACTCTAGGCACAGCAGCTTGAAAGAGGAACTCAGTAAAGGGTGTAGGTGAATCATTATTTGCTATTACATTAACAACTGTCGTTGGTGAATCGGCTAATTTTTCAACTTCAAAACTTATCCGTAATCCATTTTTATTAAACGCTGTCATTTCTGAAAAAGAAAAACAGAAAAATTATTACATATTTCATCTAACAGAGTGCAGACTTTCATTTATAAATCAAATACTTTGTTTTGAGAATTCAACAAAAAATTAAGTTGGTAATAATTAATAAAAGATAATCCTTCATAAGCACATGTAGACACATAAAAAAACTTTAATTTTTTATTTTTAATTCTTATGCTTCTGTATTCTACATGCTTCCACGTGGCCCTGAACTGACATTTAGATCACTGCAGTTTAATAAAAAGCAAAAATGTGAGATCCTTTATTACCAAGATAAAATTCATACTGTTATTCTGTCTGCAATAGGCTAACCTCTGAGCAGTCGAGGTTGGAGTAAGTCATTAGTGTTCAGGTATATAGTTCGATCTTAGGAAGTGGAGATCTTTCTCTAAGTCTCATAGGAGCCTGTTAAGTTTATATATCAAGAAAGAAGTCCTCTCTCTGGGCAAGTCTATTGACTTTTGCTATCATAAGTAATAAAAAATTATTGTTGCTGTGGTTTGGTTCCTGTAAGTGTTAGCAACTGTTCTTCTATCTCCATACTTGAACCCTAATTTTTAAAAAATGCTGAACATTTTATTCATATCTATGTTATCAAATGCCTTTTCTAAGTCAATAAATGCTATGTATATTGGTTTGTTTTTCTTTAACCTTTCTTCTAGTATTAATCTGAACACTAAATTTGCTCTCCTTATACCTACACTTTTCCTGAAACCAAATTTGTATTTTCCTAACACTTCTTCCACTCACCTCTCAATTCTTCTGTACAGAATTCTAGTTAAGATTTTTTACGGATGAGCAGTAACGCTAATTGTTCTGTATTCTTCATGTTTATTTGCTCCTGCTATATCTGGTATCATGACAATAACAATCTTTTGAAGTCTGATGAAACTTCTTTTTCGTAAATATTACACACCAGTTTGTATAATCTACCTATCACTTTCTCACCTGCACTGTGCAGAAATTCTGCAGGTATTTCATTTCTCCTAGGAGCCTTTCTGCCATTCAAATCTATCTTCTAATGCTCTATTAAATTTAGATCTCAGTATTGTATCTCCCTTTTCATCCTCTTCAACTTCCTTTTCTTCCTCTATAACACCAGTTTCTAATTCATTTCCTCTGTATACTTTAACACCTCAATATATTCCAGCCACCTATCAACCTTCTCTTTCATTTTATAAATCGGTGTACCACCTTTATTTAACACATTATTACATTTTAATTTATGTACCACAAAATTCTGTTTAACTTTCTTGTATACTCTGTCTATTTTCCCAATGATCATTTCTCTTTCCACTTCTGAACACTTTTCTTTAATCCACGCTTCTTTTGCTAATTTGTGCCTCCTGTTTACAGTATTTCTTAATTGTCAATAGCCCCTTTTACCTTTTCCATCACTAGCATTCTTATACTTTCTACGTTCATCCATCAGTTGCAATATATCCTTTGATATCCAAGGTTTTTTACCAATTCTCTTTGTTTCATCTAAGTTTGATTCTGCTGGTTTAAGAATTTTCTTTTAACATTCTCCCATTCTGCTTCTACATTTTTTCTCTTATTGTTTTTACTCAGACCTCGTGCAATGTCTTCCTCAAAAATCTTCTTTACCTATTCTTCCTCAAGCTTTCTAAATTTCATCAATTTACCTGACACTTTTTCTTTATGTTTCTAAAACCCAATCTATATTTCCTTATCAGTAAATGATTGTCATTATCAATGTCTGCTCCAGTATATGCTTTGCAGTCGAGGAGTTAATTTCTAAATCTTTGTTCAATCATGATGTAATCTACCCAATATCTTGCAGTATCACCAGGCTTTTTCCATGTGTAAATACTTCTGTTATGATTTTTAAACTTTGTGTTGCCAGTTACTAAATTATACTTCATGCAAAACTCAATAAGTTGGTCCCTCTTTCATTCCTTTTGCCCAGATAATAATCATCCACAATATTTTCTTCCTTGCCTTTTCTGATGTTTGTATTCCAATCACAAACTATTATTAAATTTTCATTCACTTTTACATGTTTAATTGCTTTATCAATTTCTTCATATACACACTCTACCTCATCATCATCATGGGCACATGTAGGCATACAGAAAAGTCATTAACAATCATTGTCAGTTTAGGTTGTGATTTTATCCTTATTACAATGATTCTATCACTAAGCTTTTTGAAACACTCTACTCTCTTCCCTATCTTCTTGTTCATTATGAAACTTTTCTGTTTAGCTTTTCATCCGGAGGTCCCGGGTTCAAATCCCAATCAGGCATGCCATTTTTCTCATCCTCTGAAGATATACTTCACTGTGGTTCCGGAGGTTAAAAAAAAAATTATGAAACTTACTCCTGCCAGCCTTTTATTTGATGTTGAGTTAATTATTCTAAAATTACCTGACCAAAAGTCATTTTCCTCTTCTCACCGAACCTCGCTAATCCTCCTACTACTTCTACATTTAACCTATCCATTTCCATCTTCAAATTTTGAAATCTACCAACCTTTTTAGACTTCTAACATTCCATGCTCAGACTCGTACAATGTTATTTTTTAATTTCTGGTGACTCCTTCCTTAGCAGTCCCCACCTGATGATCTAAATGGGGAACTAGTCTACCTCTAGAATATTTTACCGAGGAAGGTGCCTCCATCTTTGTTACATGAAAATGTAGAGAGCTATATTTTCTTAGAAAAAAAAAAACAGTTGTAGTTTTCTATTGCTTTTGGCTGCGCAGTACTCAGAAGACTGAGTGATGTTAATATGGCTATTTAAGTCCTCCTAACCTACATTCTTAACAACTACTGAAAGAGCTGCTGCCCTCTTTCAGGAATCATTCCTTAGTCTGGCTCTTAACAGATACCTCTCCAATATGGTTGCAGCTTCGGTCCCACTACTCTGTTATCACTAAGCATTTAAGCCCCCTCACCATCGGCAAGGTCTCATGATTCATAGAGGGAGCAACCTAATGAATTCAAATTACTCAGTTCACAGGGATTACGTACTGTAAAGATAAACGTTATGTTTAAATGTGAAAGTACGTTTAATAGATTCCAAGGACCTCAAACATTAAGCTACGCAGGTATAGATGCCCTTACAATGAATGTTGATAATTAGTGATTTATAATAAAGTAGTTGCTGATACATTGTTTCTTGGAAAACTTTTGTTTTTAAAATAAGTAATTTAACTAGAATTTGTTTAAAACTTCTGGAACAAGATTTTTTTTTGTATTTTTTGCAGCAAAGTGAGACCATACTCAGCACAGTATATTTTTAAATTGTATCTCTCTAAAGTTTTCTGAATGTTTGTCTTCTATTGGTCATAATCATGATGTCATTATCATAACAATCAGGCCTATATTTTTTATAGAGATAGTGACACCTAACACCCACCTTACAAAAATTTAACTTGGCACTATGATTTAGAAATAAAGTTATATCATAAAATCCTTGCAAAATTCTTTCCTTCTTTCAGTTTCTATGAATAAAATAGAAAAAAATCCACAGGCTACATCCAATCAGACTCGATTTATTTATTACCTCATTTCATGTTGCTCATAAAAACTGTTCTACATTACCCTAAAAACAAGAGACTAATAATTACTGAGCAATCAGAAGAAACAAGAAATAACCTCAAATTAATAAATATAAACAGTTAAGAGGTAAAGTTAAAAGAAAGGTAAATAAATACTTACCTATTGGTTTTGATGGAGTAATATTGCTGCTTAAATCATCTATAAGATAATTCGGTGTACCATTATAGGTGCTTAAAAGAATATTATTATTATTTTGAACTGGGACGGAGTTAGATATCGGTTGTGGAATGGAATTCTTTTCCATTCCACTATCTAGACCACCTATAAAAAAAAATTCCATTAATAAATGAAAATAATTAGTAATTTTTATAATACAATTTAATTGATTAACTTAATTTTATAAGTTCTTGTACTTGACTTTTCAACAGCTGGACAGTGCAAATTGTGATATGACTTTTGACAGTGAACTTAGCTACCTTATCAAATCACCTATAGTAGTAATTTGAACCCACACTGAATTTTTCTTTTCTCCTAACCACAATCAATTACTTTTTCCAAGTTATGCTTTAAGTAATTAAATTTCTTATCCTAAAAAACACTATGAATAAGTATGGTTTTAGACATAACTGAAAAAATAAGAGCATAAGCTCTTTTTTTTATTTTTATTTTTAATTGAATACTGCTGAGATTGTATAAAGAAACTCAACAACTGGCAAACTGGAAGATATCCAAAAGGAAAAATTCTAGACAAAAATGCTGTACTAATTCAATAAATTCCACTTTGTTATGCAAACCAGATGGTACAGCTTCAACACTGAAAAAAAAACCAGTTGAGTGAAAAAAATTTGTTTGCACAAAATAATGTAAAAATTACTATTAAGCTGTTAACATATTGAGGGTACCCCAATAACACTGTAAAACACTTATAATATAAATTTTACAAAATAATGTACCACTATGGTAAAGTGTGTTAGAATAAAATAAGACGATCTGAAACTACACATGCACTTCAATAATTAAACAGTAATCACATCAATAGAAATTAATATCAATAAATATTAATATAAAAATTATTAACAAAGTATAAAGAAGTGATAAAACACATTAAATAATTAAAAATATTTATACACACTATGAGTGCTTCTATTTTACGTTTATAAAATGAAAAATAAATAAAACCAACTACTGATTAAAAGTTTATTCATTATTGTTTTAAACAGCCCCACCTACAAAATAGAAAACTAACTTCTCTCTTTTATCTGTTTAACCTCCAGAACTACCATTAAGGTATTACTTCAGAGGATGAATGAGGATGATGTGTATGAAGTGTAGTCTTGTACAATCTCAGGTCAACCACTCCTGAGAAGTGTGGTTAATTGAAACCCAACCATCAAAGAACATCGGTATCCATGATCTAGTATTCAAATCCGTATAAAATTTTTTATCTTTACTAGGATTTGAACCTTAGAACTCTCACTTTAAAATCAGTTTATTTGCAATGTCGCGAAATTAACCACTAGACTAACCCGGTGGGTTAGAAAACTAACTTAAAAATAATTTAAACCACCAACACTCTTCTTATCTAGAATGACCATAATAAGGAATAATAAGATTACATCTTATTAATTCATCCTTCCTAGTTAAACTAGGATAAGATGAAAATTTACAAAAGAAAAATGGAAAACTTGTTGACCATTTCTAAGATGTGTGGTTAATTGAAAACCAATCACCAAAGAACACTGGTATCCACTAGCTAGTATTCAAATCACTAGAACAACCTGGTAGGTTCATAAAAATATCTACTGTATCTTAAATAAAATTTATACATTATAAATATGTTAAGTATTCTATGACAGGTATTTTTAACTTTTATCATTTAATTCTCTGCAGCATTGTATAAATATTGATTATTCATTATTATCAATGTTAATTTTATACTTTCTAATTTATTTTAAGTCTTGTGTCTTATATTTAATAATTTCTCTGTATCTACTGATTGTGATCGTTTTAACTATCAAAATGACATCTAATTTTTTTTTTTTATTTTGGAAGTTCTCTTTTTAATGATTTTTATTTATACATAAAACACTGAAATTTAATAAATTATGTTTCCTATATAAATTCTGCTTAAACAATCTGTTTATGTATGTCTTTAAAACTGTTCTTAAAAATTTCTGTTCCCCTAAGTGTTTTAGTTCACTTACACATTTATAAGTTAATTGTGACTATTTTTCTTTACTTGTTATTTTTTTTTTTCAAATGATACCTTCGCTCTGTTTATCTCAGCAACAGGCTGTATGGTGAATATAATTATGTTTAAAGAAAGCAACACTGATCCAGTGAATTTGTACCTCAGGTGCTTTAGATGTATCACAGCTTAAAGAAAGACTAGCACAAGTAGTATAAAGCAAGTATTTAACGCACCAATTTCTATTGTGAAACAATGCATTATATTCAATGTTCCAACTCAGTGGAAACGTTTATATATTACCATATTTAGAAATGAGGTATATAGAAAAACCACACATTTGAAATTTTAACTGAAACATGTAGGGTTACATAATAAAAAAATTGTAAATAGAATAAAATACATAAATAAAAAATGAAAAAAATACCTAAAAGGTCTAGCAAATCTTGATTATCAGTTGTGGAAGGTTTTGTAATTTCCACTGGAGGTTTAATGACATCATTATCACCAGAATCACCTCCAAGGAGTACTAATAATGCATTCTGGAATAAAATAAACATTAAAAATATATCATATCAAAACAACTGTACTTTTATCTACTTTTAAAATATTCTATATTAACTAAAATTAACCATCATTAACTTAAAAATATAGAAAATTCTTAACTAAATTTAAATAGTACACAAAAATGATTATAAATGGTTTTTCACTCATAAAGGAATTCATTGCTACAAATTTACACTAGTGAAAAATAAAAACAAAACATGAAATTTATGCAAATAAAATTCTAATTCTGCATCTCTTGCAGTTCTACGCTACAACATATATAATTTTAAATGAATTCAGCTTACATGTTTAAAGTTTAATTTCCTGTAGCTTCTAAAATAGCAATTTTAATGAAATATTTACATATGAAACATTCTCTCCAAATCTAAATCCACAACTTTAAAAAAAATTATCTTAAATTCTATCATCACTAGTTGATACTAAATTTCCATAGGAATGCATCTGATGAAATTATTAGAATGTAGACAGAAGAAATGTAACAATTACGAAGAAATCATACTACAGTATATGAAGAAGAATTCTTTAGATTGTTCTTAAGAGCAGAATAAGAAAGATAATAGAGCCTTTTGAGATGAAAAACAGTAGTTAGCATTTCATCCATTGATATACTGTTCTTTTTTTTTTTTATTAAAAAAGGCAGTGATAGCATCAGAATTTAATAATAATGTTACTGAACACTAAGAAAACACATAATACTATTAATAAGAAATGTGGTATGCAAATATGTAGAAAATAATTGGAAGCATTAGTACAGAAATGATTCAAATAGTGAGACTAATACTTAATGTAAACAGAAGTTGTAAAAAAAAATCTCTTGGAAAGTACTGTTTTCTGAGTCAGAATTGTTATACAATTGTCATTTCTAATCCTATTTGTTTAGTAACAAATGGTATACATAAAGTAAAAGAGATAGTAAACAGTGATTCAAACATTACACACAGAATTGTTCTTTAAAAAAAAATTTAAAAAATTCAGGAATAAAAACTATCAGTGAAAAAAGACTATTTATACATAGTGATATCATGGAAGAGAGGAAAGTAAACTAATGCTACTTCAAAGTCTTATTTATAACATTCACTACTTTATAAAAACTAACACCTGTTGTAAGTGGAATCATTTCGAAATTTTATGTAATTTTAATTTTTCTGACCTTTTACCTTTTTCCTAGCATAAACTTAATCTTCCAAACTGGTTAAAGCTAGCTTCTTAAATCTTATTTCATAGGTAAAAGTATGAAATTACATTTATCCTAATTTCATAGTATTTAAGGGTTATTCTATTAGATAAAAAAAGAATTATATCCTTATCATAAATAAATGATCTAAAAGATGATAACAAATGATTTCAATTTCCACTGGAGGTTTAATAATATCATTATCACCAGAATCACCTCCAAGGAGTACTAATAATGCATTTTGGAATAAAGTAAACATGAAGAATATATCATATCAAAATAACTGTACTTTTATAATTTGTTATAAATGATAACAAGTGATCTGAAAGACGATAACAGTCAACACAAAAACACATTCACAATTTATTACTCACTGAATCCTGTGTTGGTTCAACAGACGGAGTCGTTCCTCCTCCAACGACTCCCCCCATTAATAAATTATCCTCAGGCGATGAATCACCAGGACAAACATCACCATTTGTTTCTGGCTGTGTTGAAGATTTTACAGATGACTCCATTGGTGGCATTCTCTCTAGTAACCCACTGCGTAAATGATTATATTTGCCAAACAATTGTGTATATTCAACACCTCTTTGTTGTAACTCCATATTCACATGGCTACCAAATGCTTCCACTAACTCTCTGATTTTACTGTAAAATAAATCAAAATAAATGTAATTCATAGGATTCCTTTATTGTCTAAAGAATGTGTAGCTAGAGATGTATACAGTTAATACGATGGTGATAATCACCCATTCAAGCATAACTTACTATTAAAGAAACCAGCATATAAAAACTGAAATGTCTGAAAAATAAATAAAAATAGAAATTAAAACAACAAACGATAAAAAAGTTTTACATGCTGTAAATTTACATGTACTGGGAAAGAAATTTTCCCAATTAAACAAATTTTTAGTAAATATAAAAATGGCTATAAATACAAATAAAACACTAGAAAAGATTTTTAATAGTAACATAGAAGAAAAAGATATAAACAACAGTAATGGTATATGCAAAATAAAATGTAAATGCAATGCAACGTACAGGACAAATGGGAAGAAAATTAATATTAAGATATACAGAACATAAGAGATCTTTTAAAAATTAAAAACAAGATTCTAATTATGCAATACATTTAAAAATGACATACCCAAATGAAAATTGAAAAATCAATGAAATTAATTTACAAATGTGTTAAAGGAAGAAGAATGAACATTTTAGAAAATCTATAAATTTTTAAATTAAAATGTAACAATAAAATGATTATAAATGAACAGATCAATAGTCAAGTGGATGTCCTTTTCAAGAACCTCAATTTATTGAAAAGAGGAAATAGATATAAAATGAAAATATAAGTATAACCATTAATAACAAATAAACAAGAAGACAAGATAAGGCATACGTCAAATATAGGGAAGGGTGTTATCTAAATGCTATATAAAGATTAACAGAAGTTTAAAAGTACCAGTACCTAAGTTCTGACATTGGAATGGTTCCAAAATGCATCAACATGTAAATAAAATGAAGCTAAGAAATGTAAACAACGAAGAAACTATATTAAGAAATCTTTTCTAACAGAAGGAATCTATACCCCAAAATTCTGCTTTGTTTTTCTGTGATTGATTTTTCACACAGTAAAATTTTATAAAAATGTTCTACCTGAGATATTTTGTGTTGCAGTAAAATTTCTGTCGCTGGCTTCTCTATTATAACTATGTCATAAAGCAAGCTTTATTTTAATTTACTGACAAGGCAAATTTTGTAAGAAATGCAATTAATCTACACTATTATACAAAGAGGAAGCGTTTTTTTTTTTTGTTCGGGTTAAACACAAAAATGACCCGATCAATCGCAACCAAATTTTTATACCCCTGTTTCTTGACAAAACAAGGAAGGTTTATGGATAAATTTCATCTTGAAAAAACAATGTTAAAAAAGATAAGATTTACTTTGTCCACACATAGTATGTTGGCTTTTCACTAGACCGCGAATATGTTGCACTTCATGTAAAAACTTTTTATATAGTATTTTGGCCTCTACTAGGTGGCAGACATGTTGCACTTCATACAACTAATTTCGGGCAATTACGAGAGCGTATCTTACCGATAATTGTTAATTATGAATATCAGACAGATTTAATTCATTTCTGATATATATATATATATATAGTAGTTAGGGTAATGCAATTGTATTCGATTTCTCAGGTAATATATTGGTTCTCAATATATTGGAGGCAATAAATATTTAATTATTCAAATTTATAAAATTAAATAATAATAAGTAAATAGAAATACAAAATATAAATTAAAATAATTTGCACTTAGAAATGAGATTAAATAATCCGTAAATTGATTGACAACAGACTGCTTCTAGTGAGGGAGCCCCTGTAGAGTGGTGTGCAGTGGCTCTCTCATGCTAAATAGTCCTTTTTTTATTACCAAATATTAACTAATAATCAAAAAATAACAAAACTGCATGCAATTTTATGCTTACTGACTTATGGTAAGAGATAATGCTGACAATTTTTTACATCATTACAGAAACTTATTTAATCAATATTGGGTTGAAATGATGGCCAAAATGGTCACTGAGTGATTAACCTTTATTTGTAATAACAAAAAAAAATTAAGTGCTGATGAATAAATTCATCTTCAAGATAATGTGCAACAAGACACCAATGTTAATGTTAACAACATGGGTCAAAGTGGTAACTTTGTGAAAGATGAGCGAACCATATATCATGGTTCACCATGATATATCCAAGAGAAATCTATCTAAAGCTGTTATGACATATGTGCACATGGGCGTCCAGATTTATTTATAACTTTTATGTACAATCCTGAATGGGCAAAAATAAAAAAAAACAACTACTCACTGATCAAAAATCTACTAACAGACATGATATTATATCCAGAGTTTTCCATTGAAAACGAAAAAAGAATACTGACCTTATTAACAAAAAAAAAAATATTTGGTTTGGTCCATTGCTGTGCAATAAATGTCGAGTGGCCAAAATGAGGCTTACCCTAGTCAAAAATTTGTATGGTTAGTAACTAAAATACGACCTGATGAAATTGATGTTATCATATCTGCTGAACTCCGTGATAAAAATGTTGACCCATTATTAGATGACATTGTAAACGTATGTTTCACAGACCATATGGTGATATAAGTAGGTCATCACCATGCATAATAAATGCAAAACACTCAAACTGCAGATGAAGTTACCAGTCTTATCACAGGAGATGTTCAGAGGATGGAGGCTCTATATGGCACCTTTAAACGTACAAGGTAACATAACTGATATTGATAATAAATGGATTGTCCCAGACTGTTCACTATAGTCAAGTTGCTTTAAATGCCTGCGTTAATGTTGAATTTTGCAAATCTATACAAGCGATAAGATATATCTGCAAATATATTACCCAAGGTTCAGAAAAAGCAACTTTTTCAATTGAAAATCAAAGAGATGAATTAAATCCATTACCATTAATGGAAAATGATAATCACTGAAAAGACACGTTTGCTGATGCTTATATCTGTCAGTCTTTGGCTAAATTAAGAGATTTGCAATAATATTAATTTTTTGTCATCCAAAAATTTTTTTTAAAGATATTTTATATCAAATTCAATGTCACACCAATAACATTGAGTGATTTAGTTGCCAACCATCCATTTTAAAAATCATAATAGAAGAATATACACAAGGAAAAAACCTGGTGATACTGCAAAGTATCAGATAGATTACATCATGGTTGAAAGAAGATTTAGAAATCAACTCCTCAATTGCAAAGCATATCCTAGAGCAGACATTGATAGCGACCATAATTTAGTAAAAATTAAATTTAAATTGGGGTTTAAAAACGTGAAAAAAGGCATCAGATGTATCATTGGAATTTAGAGAAGTTTGAGAAAGAGGAGGTAAAAAAGAATTACGCAGAGGACATCGCAAGAGGTCTGAGTAAAAATGATAAGGTGGAAAACATAGAAGAAAAATGGGAGAATGTTAAAAAAGAAAATTCTTAAATCAGCAAAACTGAACATAGGCAGAACAAAGAGAACTGGTAGAAAACCATGGATATCAGAGGATGTATCTCAGCTGATGGAAGAATGTAGAAAGTATAAGAATAGCTAGTGATGAAGAAGGTAAACGGAACTATTGACAGTTAAGAAATACCATAAACAAGAAGTGCAAATTAGTAAAAGAAGAGTGGATTAAAGAAAGGTGTTCAAAAGTAGAAAGAGAAATGATCATTGATAAAACAGACGGAACACACAGGAAAGGAAAGGAGAATTTTGTGGTACATAAATTAAAAGCCAATAATGTGTTAAGTAAAGATGATATACCGATTTATAATATGTAAGAAAAGGTCGATAGTCTTCTACAGTCTCAGGTTGACTATTGCTTAGATGTGAGATTAATAGAAACCGAACCATCGAAGAACACCAGTATCCACAATCCAGTATTCAAATCCATATAAAGTAGCTGTCATTACAAGGATTTCATATTCAGTACTTACTGATATTTTTTCATTTTCAAGTCATCCTGCACTGGCTTTAAATCCAGTATCCCTCAACTTTCATCTCTGAAAAAAATCTTGGCCTTTTTCTGAAAAAAATTGGGCCTGTTAATGGCATTCCCTTTTCCTTTTGTTGCATTAACCATAGAAAATAACCACATTCACTTTCTTGTTTGGCATGTCTTCACTGTCTTCTTGATTGCCATCATATAAGCACACTATTCAAACTTATTTTTCATCTTGACCCTGTCAGTAAGAGTAGAAATATCAACACCAAAATCAACTACTATAGTTAGCAAAATCTCACCACTTTTAATTCTTGAACTTGCCTCAAACCCCAGCGTAGAAAATTTGACCCGATTAGCACATTTTTCTTAGATAGTATATTGTCTAATTATGTATCACAATTATACAGCAGGAAAGTATAATGTAAATATCTAAATACCTTCAACAATTTTTATTTCTGATTGTATTTTTTATCTCCCTGACAAAACTCATTTTAAATTGTTCAAAATGTTTATTGTCTTTTGTGTTTAAGTCATTCTTTTAGATTAAATTAATGAAATTTTACATTAATACGTAAATTAATCAATTAAAATTATTAATTTTTTCTCCTCAATACTAATGATAAATAAACTATTACAGTAAAAAGTATTGAATATATGAATTATAAAAAAAAAACTAACAGAAATAAAGTTCCTACTTCAATCTTTGAATAATTAACTTTTAATAAAATATTTATAATAATTATTTACTGTAAATAAACTGATAAAAAAAATGATTTTTTTTTATTATTATTTTCTTATATCTTTATGATATAATATTTTTTTCTCCCTCTACGAATCATGAGACCTTGCCAATGGTGAGGGGGCTTGCGTGATCACTGATAGACAGTAGCTGGCTCGAAGGTGCAACTATGTTGGAGAGGCATCTGTTGACAATCAGACTAAGGAATGTTTCCTGAAAGAGGGTAGAAGCTCTTTCAGTAGTTGTTAACAGTGTAAGTCAGGAGGACTTAAATGGCCATAGCAACATCACCCAATCTTTTGAGTGCCGTGCAGCTGAACATAATGAAAAACTACAGCTATGTTTTTTCCAAGAAAATCTGGCTCTCAGCATTTTCAAAAACAAAGGTGGGAGGCCCCGTTCTTGGTTAAAAAATTCTGGAGGTAAACTAGTCCTCCATTCGGAACTCCAGGTGGAGACTACTAAGGAAGGGGGTCACCAGAAAATTAAAAAATAACATTCTACAAGTCATGTGGAATGTTGGAAGTCTAAAACAGGTTGGTAGGTTAGAAAATTTAAAGAGGGAAATGGATAGGTTAAATATTTATTGATGTAATAGGAATTAGTGAGGTTCGATGGGAAGAGGAAAATGATTTTTGGTCAGGTGATTTTGGAATAATTAACTCAGCAGCAAATAAAGGACAGGCAGGAGTAGGTTTCTAATGAACAAGAAAATAGGGATGAGAGTAGAGTATTTCAAACAGCTTATTGATAGAGTCATTGTAATAAGGATAAAATCAAAACCTAAGTCGATAATAATTGTTAATGTCTATATCCCTACAAGTGCCCATGATGATGATAATGAGGTGGAGTGTGTATAAAAAGAAATTGACAAAGCAATTAAATACGTAAAAGGGGATGAAACTTAATAATAGTTGGAGATTGAAATGCAAGCATTGGAAAAGGCAAGGAAGGAAATATTGTGGGTGAATATGGGCTGGGCAAAAGGAATGAAAGAGGCGACTGACTTACTGAATTTTGCATGAAGTATAATTTAGTAATTGCCAACACCCATTTTCTAAAATCATAATAGAACATACACATGGAAAAAACCTGGTGATACTGCAAGGTATCAGGTAGATTACATCATGGCTAAACAAAGATTTAGAAATCAATTCCTCGATTGCAAAGCATATCCTGGAGCAGACATTGATAGCGACCATAATTTAATGATAATGAAATGTA
>JAAAKQ030029493.1:0-17283 GCA_010016005.3 Zanna intricata
TTAAAACAGTGTAATAAAAAACATGGGTCACAGATCACTTGAAAAAAATATACCTTATAAACCCCAAAAAAAATTTTGAGTTTTAGCGTGAAAAAATTTCCAAAAATTAACACATCAAAATTTTGTTTGTACCGTATGAATCGCTAATTCTTTGTTAACCTACCCTAATTTTGTGAGATTTTTGGATGAAAAATAAATGAGAAATCATGTGTGTACCATTGAAAGTTTTTGCATCGGCCACATTTAAAAATAAGGCCGTAGCCGAAAGGTTAAATAAATAAAAAACTTCTAGAATAATGAAATTTCAAAAAGTAAAAAAAAATGTAATTATACTTTTTGTTTAACCTCTGGAACCACCGTTAAGGTATATCTTCAGAGGATGAGATGAAGAATTGTAACGCGTGTGAAAAATGCCATGTCTGACCGGGATTCAAACCCAGGACCTCTAGATGAAAGGCTGAGACGCTACCACTCATGCCACAGAGGCCGGCGTAATTAAAAAATGAAAGAAGATTAAATATTTTATCAATTTAAACAAACAAAAAAAATTTTGCAGATTAAACAGTAAATTCAAATAAATATAGCAAAATAGAAACAGTTAGACGTGTTTGTATTCATGAGCATTCAGCATGCACACACACATATAATACATATTTGTATGTATGTGAGTGTGGCCGATCCTCTGTTCCTCCCAGTGTATACTGATCCATCCACCATGCACAATAACTTGTATGTTTTTGGTTTCTTAACTTTGAACAGTTAACAAAAAATATTATTTCAATTTTCATTTGAATTTTGGTTTTTTATGTTTACATCAAATTAGGAATTTTTAAGTTGGTATAACTTTTAATTTATTAGAAATCAAAAATATAAATTTAAACAATTGAAAAAGTATTGTTTTTTAAAGTTTTATTTTATTGAACAGTTATAATATTATTTAAGTTACTACATTATTTAAATGTGATCTTATAAAGATTTTATAGATATCACCATTGTAAGTTAAATTAGATTGGCTTTATTTGCAGTGAATACCACATAAGGCTAACTAAAAATACCAAAAAAAGAGGAAGGATGTGATAATTGCATTACATTTAGAGTGAGAAAACAGAGAAGGTTTGTCATTTTGTTTCCAGGTTGTTATGTTTATTAGTTTATTTATTCATATATACATTTATCCCATTTGCCTTTTTTTTTCTTATGAGCTTAACTAGCTATAAAAATGTTTGAGCTCCTCACCATCTCTTTAAGTCTTACTTGCCCCTTTAGTTCCATTACCTGATATTAAACATTGCGTGCTTTTTATGTGGATGAATACATTCTAAATAAGTTTCAAATAGTATTATTAGGTCAGGGCTGGATCACTTAAACTGTGTATGCTTTAAATTTAATTTCCAGTGTGTGTTGGTTCTGATGATATTCTGCTTGTAATGACATTTTTTTGCTGTTTGCCAAAAACCATAACAGTGTTAGAATTCAAAACTGTAATAGTATGTTTTCTTGCTTATTCAGTCATTTTTACCCATTGGTGAAAAGTTTGTATCAGGTAATTTTCGACAATTCTCGATGACCATGTTGAATTTTTCAATTCCAGGAAAGAAAAGGAGAACTAAAAGAGTCAAGTTATAAATTACACTTCCGCGAGGGTACAAGTTGTTTAACAATTTGGCTATTGATGGCAGCAGTAATACTTGGCGTACAACATGTGGCTTGGCAAAGGTATAAACTGCACGCGTAGTAATCACAGTTTTTTTTTTCTGTTCATATTTCATGCTTGTTATTAATATTAATTAGTTCAATAATAAATGGACTTAGTAATTATTCCATTGGTAATTCTCATCTGCAGGGATACTTAATGTAGAGTATAATGCCTATTATTTTTACTCAGGTATTCGCATAAATATAATATCAGCATTCTTTTTGCGATAAGAAAAATGTATACTGAACTATTTTAGTTGTGATGTTATTTTTAAATTTCCAAATTTACAACCTGGAATTATGAATATAACATATGTGTAGTGCATAAACACAGAACCTTGTGTTGAAAATCTTGTAATGCCAAACAGTTAACCCTAAAAAAAATTGAAATATGATTTTAAATTAAAACTAAAATAATGTACAAAATGCTGAATTATGTTCAAAATAATTTAACTATTTTCTTGTTCATAGACCCAAAATTTTTTCTAAATTGTCGCCCGCTTAATTTTTTATAGTATGACATAAAAATAGTAACATACTTTATGTATCTAGAATATAATGTTTAATCATAAATTAAATTAATGGAACATAATTTAAAATTACATTGAATTTTACCGGTTCAGTAACCTTTGGACAATGGGTTGTTTTTAACTATAAAAAATGTTCAAACTGGTAAAAACCATCGTATATACAGATCAGTATGTCCTTTACTAAAGGGTGTTAAATAGGAAATGAGATTTAGCTGTTGATTCGTTAGTCGTGTATACACTGCACAGTTAAGACTCTATAACAAGGGATAGTTGCCATGTTTCAGTAACATTTTTATGTGTTATATGTTTCAGTAACATTTTTAAGTTATATGTTCTTTTTAATAGTAAGAAATCATATTAACACTAATCAAGAATTCCTTTTAATTTAAAAATAAATTTTATATTAATTTCTATAATTAAGTACTTTTCTTTCATTTTTTTTTTTTACATTAACTTTGTAATTCCCAAAAAAAGGTTTGTAGTGCTTGATGTCATTAATAGTAATTTCACAGAAAAGACTATTAATAAATTTTTTTTGTTGAGGTGCTATATCATAAGGTAAATACGAAAGAATAAAATTATTGTATGTAGCTGTTGTACCTCAATCATTTTTAGATGATGAAGAGATGATGACAGTTATGTTTAGCTTCCAAAATTAATTCGTCAGCTTTGTTTATTCTAGTAGGAGCAATTCATGAGGTGTTTATACAGTCAGATCAGTCTAATATGAGTTATACCTGTTGTTCAACCGAGCTGCTCTAATTTCAGCAAAAGCATATCAAATAACTTATCCTCACTTGAACAAAAATATGAGGTTTTTTCCAAAATACAGTCTAAAAACACAATAAATACACTAAGTACAATATAAAATACATTAAATATGATCACATCATATCTGGGTCATATTCACCATAATCTCCTTCAAATATGTTCCCCTTTGGGAAATTGTACACCAATCCTAGCACTTGTGCCACAAACAGAATGGATCCAGAAATTCTTTTTTTTATGCTTATGTTCACTACGATTCCACTTGAATCTCTTCAGTCATGTCAAACCTTTATCCCTTTAACTTGAGAAAGATAAAGAAGATGCATGGAGCCATTTTGTATGATTTTGGAGGTGGAACAGTTAATGTGCTGTTTTTTTGCTGTGCTGTCCTGTGTGCTTGCTACCTCTGTTAGCTAAATCGTTACTGAATTCTTCATTAATCATCTGACTAGAAGGTATCGACTACTTATGAATACTCTCATCAGTATTGAATAATATACAAATGAATAAGGATTTTGATGTCGCCCTTGACTTGACAGGCTTTCTTTGACTGAGGTGAAGACAGGCAGCTCTTCCATGAGTTATTAGAGTAATTTTTTTTTTTTTAATTAAAATAACTACATACACAAATTAAAAGGTAGTTTTTTTTTTTTTTTTTTTGTTAACATCATAGAAACAAGTGCTAATAATATGGTCAAATGAATAGTATTTGGACCACATAATTTCATATTCTGCCACCTGTAAGGTTAGAAAAGTTAAACTAATAATAATATTAGATTTTGTTTCATTAATGTGCACCCTTTTTTTGGGCGCAGAACAGGCTCGTTATTAGCTCCCAGAAGTAATGAATCTAAAATAAACAAGCTAATTCTATAACAACATGCATTAAGTATAACATTTATATAAAAGAAAAAAGAAAATTAATAAACAAGCTGTACAATAACACAGGAACAATAGGAAAAAGGTAAAACACAATATAAGATACTAAAGACACAATAATTATTAAATAATCTAATATTGACTTATGGCTTTAAGAAACAACTAGATGTTTGATAACATCCTCATATTGTTTCCTAGAAACAATATGAGGATGAGAAATTTAAACTGGGGATGTTAGCTCCCAATTTAAATTTCTGATATAAATATACACATCTTTTGTTGTTCCAAGTTATGAGTAACTTTGTGCCTTTTCTTACCCAAGTGTAAAAAAAAAAAGTACCTATCTGTATCAAAACAGACAACAAAACTGTCATGATATAATTCAAATAATGCATTGGTTTACAAGAAGGGCCTTATCATGGTACTATAGTTTTTATTCTTATTAAATTTGTAATCATTTATAAGATCTTCCCACAGATTTCAGATTGTGGATTTTCTTTTACTGATGTATTATTCTATCAATGATTTTTAATAATATGATGATGTTTTTTGATTTTTTATAATACTAATTAAAAATTTTTTTTTTATCTGTAAATTAGTATAATGATAAATTGTGATCAGATAATTTTTATTAATGCCTTTTGAGTTATTTTGTAGTTATTTTATTCATTTATTATTTTCATATGTTTATAATTTTAATAATTAATATAAACATTTTTATTGTATTAATTTTTTAAATTAATTTTGTATTTTGTGACTCAGTGCTGATCAGTTTTACCATGCTTTCCTTTGATCCCTCTAGCTAAGTGCTGAGGCAGTTATTATTTTATTTTATTTTTTTACCCTTTGATTGCTACACCTACCCACGCATATCTGATAATATTTATGTATTGTCATGTGTTTATGGTTTGACAAGAGTAAAAATTCTTACAGATATAATTTATTCAATCTTCAAATAATTTATAATGTACTAAAAAGATCAATTTCGATTAGCGAAATACAATTCTGATTTTAATATGAAGTTTTACAATATGTCGTTTATAATTTGGCATCTGCAGTCACCAACCAGTTCCACTCTTATAATTTATCATGCATTATAATTTATCTTGTAAATTATTTAATTTTTAATATTTTAATTTTTTCCCCCATTTTGAATTTACTTATAATGCTGTTACTTTTACCAAATGATATATACCAATTTATTATTAACAGTGAAAATTCATAATTATTCCCAACCAGGTATTTTTATATTTGAAAAAAAAAAATTAGGATTTCTATAAATATAATTATTTACTTTTCCTTAATATGTAA
This sequence comes from Zanna intricata, assembly GCA_010016005.3. NCBI lineage: Eukaryota > Metazoa > Arthropoda > Insecta > Hemiptera > Fulgoridae > Zanna > Zanna intricata. The sequence continues at coordinate 5,184 of JAAAKQ030029493.1, forward strand.
ATAAAAAAATTAAAAAACCAGTAAATACATTAAAGAATTTAGAAACTATTCAGTCGTAAGTTCAAACATTGTTAAAAGTAGAAAAATTTGGTTTGGCAATTATATTTATTTCGATTCAAACTCTGAATATATCTGGGAGATATAGAGTTAAATAAATAATTTATTTGGTCCGATGATTACAACGAAAATGTCGGACTATTCACATTAAAAATTGTCAATTTACTTGTAAACTATTTATCAAAAAGTTAAACTGTTAGGCATATAAATTACATAAATTTTATTTACAGTCGCTGATAAATATTCCTCTTTATTAGAGGATTTTTTCCTCTAAGTTGTGTTCACTAATGCTTTTATAATCCAAACTTAACTCTTAAATCAATCTGTAACTTTTTTTTTTTTCAGAACTTTCCAAAATAAAAATTAACTAAAAATAATTACTTTCTGAATCGAGAACAAATCTGGATTTTCATCCTTTGTTTAAGAATTCTGTGTGATTTTCATTTGCATCGATTTGTTTATAATATGTGAAAATCAACAACCTGAAAAGGAGTTTGCTTTACATTGGAGAAGAGATCTTTGTTGCCTGTTTTTATTACTATTATTCTAATTCTAGATCTAGTTTGAGCCCCCTGCTGTTCATTCATTTCATTAATAGCATCAGTACCTGTATTAGATTATTTTCTTCTGTTTATAGTGATGTCAAAATTTGCTCTGAAGTGAATTATAAAGACAAGCTGATTTTATAGTTATAGTAACTGTTGATTTTACAAAACAGTAATGAAATATATTAGTTGTCTACTGATAATAAAATGATTGTCAGTGTAGAAAAAATTTATTCGTCATCACATGCTCTAGAAAGACATTGAAAGTCAAATGTTATTTCTAAGACGGCAATTAACATCGAATGCATAGAGAAGAAGAAGTTATGGAATTTGTACTTGTTTGACTGCAAATTTTTGTTTAACAAACATCTATTTTTGAGTAGCATCTCAAGCAAGGAGAAACCTTGGGCTGCTTTTATGGGTTTATCACATGTTTCAAGATGTTTAATCAAGCCTTCATCTGTGTTAATCAACAGTTAGGCTAATGCTTGAATACTATCTCCCGATGTGTAACTATACTAAAGACTGCAATTGTAATCTAATTGAAGCTCTTTTCAGAGCCTCATTTTTCATTTTTGGTTATACTACCTGATACAGTTTCTGGGGTCTTAATTCCCTTTGTCATGGATAATTATTTCTGGATGTTATATTTGTTGTTGTGAATTGGTATTCGAGTGCCTTATATTACCCTAAAATTGTTAATAAACAATTTTTCCTTATTCTTCAGATATAGCAGCCGGCCTTCTTTTATCCCTTCATCTAGATGTAAAACAAGTTAAATGTATAACTTCCATATTCTTTAAATGTTATTGCATACAGCAGTTGTTTGCATAATGTAATGATAGTTATAGACTGTATATAGTTTTTTGAGGATTGAACCTTAACTCTGAACTTTAATTTTGTTTGTAGTGTTTGTTTGTTATCATTGTTATATTATTTGGATACTATTTGTGTTTCTTTTATGACTAAATACTATGGTTTATGCTGTTCTGTTGAACTTTTCCTGTTTTAAATCATTTAATTTTCTTTAAAATTAATTTTTAGTGGGTGATCACACGAATGCGTGCGCATGTGGTTACACATACACATATACGCAGAGAGAGTGTGTGTGTCTTAATGTAATTAAATTTAGAAATTTTCTATTTAGAATTGAATTGTTTCTATTTGTTCGTTTCTTTTGTTTATTTTAGACAATTGCGTTCAAGCAATGATCCTGTAGTTTAGAAAAGACTATTTATACAGTGTTTTTGTGATCATGGTGTTGTAACAGTAGCAGTTTTTTTTAGCAGTCAAGAAGTTGATCGTAAAAGGTAAATAAAATGATATACTATACACTATAGTGCTAGTAATAGTATTACAATAAATAATAGTACTATTATATTCGCTGCTGCTTCGTGCGTTGTATCGAAGGACACATCGTTAATACAGAGGAACTGCTATATTATTAAATATAATAATAACTAAGTTATAAACTGTATTTATATTATTAAATTATAATAATTAATTAATTTTTAATTGCTTTCTTCACATATGTGTATGGTCATATACATATATATATATATAAGTAATAAACATTATTAGGTGCAAAATAGTTATTGTCATTGTTAATTGTTAATTATTAATAATTTGTGTATGATCGATTCATTGCATCATTTATACAAATCATATTATTATTATTATTTGTACAATATAATTATTATTCATACTGATTATTAATCAATAATTTAGTTACAGAACTATTATTCACATTGCTTATTTATATTATTATTGTATATTTTTGCCCATGTTTTTATTAATATTATTTTATAGTATATAATGTTGTAACAATGATATGTCTTAAATAATTAATTTAATAAATATTATGTGAATAAATAAGACTGCAAATATACAATTATATATTGTAATAATAAATAATTATATTATGACCGAATGCCTCTTTTACTTAAAAGATTTTTTTTTTTTTTGCTTTTTACTTGTTATTGATCATTTTATAATATATTTTATGAATTATTATTTAAAAATAGAAAATATATATGTTTTGTTTTTTTTTTTTAATAACGTTTTAAAAGATGTTCATTTGTGTTTTGGTATAATTTAATTACATATTTATTTTGTGAATAATGTTTATGCTTAGGAAGGAAAATCAACGTGTTATTTTTTATTTTAATCATTGTAGATTCATGGTTATTAATTTGACAATTTTGATTTTGCCAAATTTAAAATTCTATTTTGTGGTTATAAAAACATTTTATTTTAATTTAACATTTTTTGAATAGCTATAAATTTATTAGCAGATTTTTCAACAGCAGAATCGATATTTCTTATTTTTACTGTGTCCATTATGTTAAGATTGAAAAATCATAAACTAAACTGTTCATCAGAAAATTGGGAGAAAAATTTTAAATGTATTTCATATACAGACTTTGTTTCGTATTAATAAATGCAATTAATATATTAAAATGAAAATAGTATATAGCTGCTTAACACACTACTCGGCATGCGAATTTGTTCTTGGTGGATAACTGCAATTTAAGTGATTGAAGACACTTTAACAAAAGAATATTAATGGAAAAAGTAATTTCGCTAAAAAGCTAATTTTTTTAAGTAGCCCTGATGAGAACGAGTGTTAAACTTAAGAAAAAAGATAGAAATTTAAATTTAAAAAGTTAGTTTTTTGTCTATCTTAAACTATTATTAATACAATCGTGTTTTGATTTTAAGTAATTTTTAAATTTTATTGAACAAATTATAATGAGCATTTAAATTAAATAAATTTTGTGTTATGATTTGCAAAACTTATAATTAAACTGTATTCTAATGGTTTATGTAATGTAATGAAAACTTTCTTTTTTTTACCTCAAAGTAGTTTTATAGTTTGAGGTTACATAATCATGTGTATAATATGTTAATTTATTAAAATTAGTTTTCAAAATGTTTCTATTTTTGTTTTTTTCTTTTTTTTGGGTTTCTTGAATACTTTGTAGTTATCTCTGCTTCTTCAGGATGTGTGTTTTTTCCTGTAATAAATTAAAAAGATACTTCAATTTTTAATGATTAAAAAAAGTAATTTGATGATTGATGTAGTAAACTACAATCCATTAAACTTTTTTATTACTTCAACAACTCTCTTGATAAACACCAATCTCTCTCAACAATTTAATTTAAAAAAATTGAATAAACAGAGATTTTTGTGAAGTAATCAATGAAGACACTAAAAAAGAAAAAGTACAAATTTTTTTTATAAGTTTAATAAATATATATATATTCTGCTGCTAGGATGTATATTTTTAAACTATATTTACTATGGTCACCACCCCTTCCCAGAAGTTTCTGGTTTTATTTTTCTATCTCCAAAACAGACACATACACCACAGACAAAACAAGCAACTTAATAGACCGGTTGGTCATTGATTGAGATGGATTTATTACTTTTACATAAGCAATCTTAATCATGTATTATGAACTGTTGAAATATGGCAAATATAATTTTAAAACTTGCCATTGGTGTTAGTTTTTTATTTGATGTGGGAAATAGCAGACTATATTGTTTTAAGAACAAAACTGGTGGATGTTTATAGATATTTTTGCAGTGTTGATTAAACTGAAATTTTTATGTTTCTCTTAACTAACAATACAATAGCCTCTCATGAAGCAAATCTTTCCGCGTCATATACAGATTTCTAATAAAAATGACAAATTTTTCTAGTATAAAAATATTTATTTTATACCAGTTTTTATTATTTATACATTATTGTCATCATCAGATAGTTGTCTACAAATTAAAAAGATGAAGAAAAAAAAATTATATGTATATCTGACTTCTTCCTTCATTTAGATTTAATTTAATTTCCTTTATCATTTAAAATACTTGATGTGAAGGTGACACTAATGTGAAAATCTATAAATTTGTTAAAAGTTTTAATTTTGGGGGTTTTTGGTTCTTTATTTAAATTTTCTCTTTAAACAAAATGATTATAAAAATGTTACTTCCTATAAGATTTTATTTTTGCTTCATAAAAGTTATAGTTCTGTACAACATACCAAGAACAACTTAGAAGAAAAGAATGGAACTGTTAGAAACTAAGAATTTAAAGAGAAAATAAATGTATTAAATTTAAGACTGCAAAAGTATATTAGTATTAATATTAAATCATTGTCAGAAACTGTTTATTATAATATTTATATAAAGCAGTTATCCATTAATAGTTGAACCTACCTATCGGTTTGTATTTGTCCATGCACACATTTATATATATATGTATGACATATTTTACTTAGAAATATTTTCTTTATTAATCTCATGGTTAACCAATAACCAATCAACTAAACACACTTATAAATGAAATTCAGTACATTTCACTTAGAATTCTCTAAGCTTCCTTTGGTGATAATATAAATATATACACCCATGATACAGAATTCTCTGCATAGCAAAAAAATTAACTGATCTACCTATCCTAGATAACAATATTTTGTCCCCACCCTAACTGCAATAGATCCCCATACTCACACTTGACTCATCTTATCTTTAGGTAATTATATGTATGTATTTCATGTGTATTTAAACCTTTACAGTGCACATAATTTCTCAAAAATTACAGACATTAAACATTATTTTCCTTAAAACTAAATTTATAATATAAATATATGATTTTAAAAAAAAATTAAATTAACATATATTACTGCTTCATCCAGTTGGTAGTGTCTCAGCCTTTCATCCGGAGGTCTCGGGTTCAAATCCCAGTCAGACATGGCATTTTCACACACGCTACACATCATTCATCTTCATCCTCTGATGTAATACTTAACTGTGGTTCCAGAGGTTAAAAAAAGAAAGAAAAAAAGTAAAGTATGGCGCCGGCCTCCATGGCATTAGTGGTAGCATCTTAGAGGTTAAAAAAAAAAAAGGAAAAGAAAAAAGTAAACTGTAGTGAATTTAATTTATAAGTTTGTATAGTTGATTGGTTCTCCCAAGAGATTAATAAAGATAATATTTTTAACTAAAATGTCCATTCATGTGTTCATATTTTTTAATAGTGTCAGTGTTTGGTACAAAATTGTACATGACTTGTTATTTTCAAGTTAGTACCGAAAAACATTTTTTAGAATTTAAACATTTCCATTCTGATAGCTACTATCTGAAAATTAGTCTTACATGACTGTGTTTGATGTGTTAATTTTGTAAGATGAAAATGTTGCATCAATCACAATTGCCTCTTGCATGCTGGCCAACATAGTACAGATCAGTAACATTTCTCAAACTTATATCTGAAGGTTCTCTGGGTTTGAATTCTGATCAAGCACGTAATACCTTATACATTACAAAATTTCCCATTCTTCAAGCTAATGTAGTGTTTATTAGAATTAATCAATAACATAAATGAAAAAAAAATAATACTATTATTAAAATATTGTCAGGGTTGTTTTCTCATAATTATATAATAGTACAATCTGTGATTTTTATGTGGTTTGGGTCCAAAAGAAGTTAAAGTAGATGTAAAACAAAGCAGATAATCTTAATATCGGGCTGGTCAGGCTCACTTGACTTTCTATAGTTATTTAGTAATGTGCTATGTGAAATAGAGAAATATTTAACCAGTTGTGTCCCTCTTAGCATAAGTCATGCTTGTATTGTTTCTGAATCTGTTATTTAAGAAAAATCATGTGACAGTGGGACAGTTATTTTTTCTTTACGACTATAGCTGAACTATTAATTTTAAGTAAATTTATATTTTTATGATTGTTTATTACTAAATATTGTTATCTTTTTAAGAATTTTGTTATGTGTACATGTCCATATCGTGTAATAATTTCTATTCAGAAAGAACTGTTTACTTTTTCTTTTCTTTTTTTATGGATTCATTTGAGAATAAATCGATGAATAGGCTATTTTCCTGAAGATGCTTGTGAAATAGTGTTAGTTTCTTTAAGCCTGTTAGTGGAAATGATATCACCAAGAATTTGTGGTTACTTTTTTAAGGTCGTATAATCTTTTTTAAATCGCAGAATAAAAAGGTTTCACCTTACATTTAACTTTTAGCATTTCAAAATAAATTTCTAAATTATAATATGACTCATATTAATAATAGGATTCCTTAAAGATTTTTTGTTATTTTCTTCAATATTCTCATTTTAAAAAAAAATTTAAGGACATGGACCTATCTAAAACATTATCAGTTACAACAGTGATTTGATGAAATAAAAATTATTCTATACTTTATTTACAATACAGTAAATAATAATCCATTGTGTTGCTTGAGCAAAAAGTTTAGAAGTTAATATTACATGGCCCATGATCAGCATTAGTCTTAATTTTTCTGATTTTTATATGTAATTTTCTATTCATTGTCAGTTTTTCACTAAATTAAACTTAATAAACACACCAAAGTAAATCCTGAAATGTGAAAGAAAAACAATGCTAATTGCTGTAAATATTAATACTGCAACCACAAAAAATGGTTGATTTGTTATTTCATTTTAATAGACGTGTAAAAGGGAGTGTTTGTTAAAACTATTGTGTGAGCGTTCTAAAAAGAAATTAGAATTGTTTAGTATTTTGTAAACATGAGCACCAGTGATAAACAAATATTAAGAATAAAAAAGTGATTGCATCAAGTCTTACTAACATTGATTGTAGCATTGATTAACATCGCCTGCTAATACTTGCCATTACTAACATTGTAGTCACTATGTTTGTAAGGTTTAATGTGTAATGAATGAGCAGCACAGTAGTAGCCAATTTAAAAAATAAATAGTTTTATGATCATGTTATCTATTTATCATTGTATGTATCTCTTTACAATATATTTAACAGTTTTTATCAGGTTTTTCTTGTAATATTTATTTTCCTTCAGAGCTGATTGATTGAGGATTACCTTTATTTATAATTAATAAATACATATTTAATTCTAATTAATAAGCAGAGTCTGATGTGTGCACTCCCAGATCGCATTAGTTTATGTAATATTTAAAATTTATTTCATTAAATAACTTAATGGAGTTGAGCTATACTTAATTGGAGGTCCGGCCCAGGAGTGTAGGGATGAAAAAAAAAGAAAAAAAAACTTAATGGAGTTAGATGGTTGCCATCACTAGGGTGAAGTGTTAGCTTTTATGCATTTCATTTCACAGGTCTGATTTCAGATTCTTGTCAGACTTTCCATTTTTGATATGGTACAACATTTATCGACATTATTGTAATTGGGCATCAACCTGATGTTTCTGAAGAAATATGTTTGTAAAGTATATAAAACATAGTTTTTATTGTTAATTTACGATTTAGGAGTCTTGTTTTAATCTTTTATGTTTCTTTTTAGTGTTGATGATAACAGATTTATTATTTATAATATTTTAATACAGGAGATGTGAAATAACTTCCCAAAATAAATTATAGATTTTAAAACTATTAACATCTATATACTCAAAAGAAATCTGTCCACATTATTTTGGTTATCGCAGTTTTTATTGTAGTTTTTCTAAGTTGTCTAATTTCCAGTCATAAATTAAATGTGCATACTTAAGTTCTAGCTGACAGTGTATAGGTACTGTATGAGAAGTATGCTTACTTTTCAATAGGGCATTATTTTTTTCTATGATTTGTATGTTAATGGAATATAGTATGCTAATGGAAAGGGAGGTATGACTGACTCTATGTGCAGCACATGTATTAAATATATTCTTGTTTAATTTAAATTAGATTTCTTCAATCATAAAAAAAAATGTAAATTTTAAAAAATAATACAGTTAATTTTATCACATATTCTGTTTTTATGACATAAATAAGTATTTTTAGTATATACTAGAAAATTATTTATGTAACTAAATTATTAATAACAGAACTTCATGTGCAATGCAAAATGTTTTTATAACATAAAGCTGTGACTATTTTTAATTTTTGTATAACCAAAATTAATTTTTTCTTCAATAATTTACTGATTATCAACCTAAAAAAATTTTTTTTTAGCTAATATGAAAAAATATTAAATTATTTGAAGAAAGATTGTTTTATAAAAATTATTCTAGTAATTATTTTCCAGCTGCAACTCCCACAATTGTTCTTATAAGGATATTGTCACAGTTGCCTCAAGAATTTTATTTTAAATGATATTTTTTAATAGTGTACTAATAAAAACCAATAAGCATTATAGTTACTAACAGTAGGATGGAGGAGACGTTATAATACTAGAGATGTAATTAAGTAAAAAGTAGTTTTGTAAAATCTGATAAAAACACAATTTTTGTATTTCTACATTCTAGAAACTACTTCAGATACTAAACCCATTGTTCAGCAGTCCATATAAAGATAATTAATAGGTTTTTCAATATTATTAGTTTATTAGTGACAGGTTAAATATTTTCTTAATAATTTTTACTTTACTTTTTTTATTGAATTTACTTTATCAAGAACCTAGAATTTTTTTTTAAAATATAAATATTAAAACCAAGTGCACTAGTATTATTAGTACCACTTAGTCAACTTAAAAAAATTATGCAAATTATTAGAAGATTAATTATTCGATTGCCTTCTTCTCATTAATTAATTTTACAAGCCTTTCTTGTTTTTATTTTTATCTAATAACTTGCATATATAAATGAATCCTTTAAATGTTGGTATATAAATTAAAGTACTAGAACAAATAAGAAATTCAATTCCATAAATGTGCAGGGAAAAATATTAAATAAATAATTTTTTTTATATATTTTTGAATTTTTTTCACCTCATTAAAACAACAAAAAATGACTGAATTCAATCATAGATCTTTTTATTTTGTTATCACTATTAATAATAAATTAACCACTAAACATAATAATTAATTGGACTTTACTAAAAGAGGTGCCTTTTGTTTCTTAAATAAAGAATATACTTTAATTATATATAATTTAAAGAATCAAATCTATAATCGTTTCATTTATTAACAAATTTGCTATAGAAAGTTTCAGTTTATTTAACCTATCGATCTGAATAATTTTTTTCTGAATCTGAACATGATTGTGTTGTTCTGATCGGATCAGAGGAAAATAATTAAATCACAGATTCATGTTGATGTGCTCATAAGAAGCACAGGAAGGTACTTTTGTTCTCCATATGATCCTACAACATGCAAATCCATATGATAATTAAACTAAAGTGTTACTTTAATAACTTCAGTTGTGTTTTTTTAAGAATATTTTATATAGAAAATACTTGTAAAACTGCATTTGTAATTTGTATAAAAAACAGGACCATCAGTTACTGGATATTGACGTATAATCAAAGACAAAATTATAAAAAGAAGTATGAAAAATAAAAATTAGAATAGTTATTGAATTTTGAAAACAGATCTAAAACATTTAACAAAAAAAAAAATTATGATTACTAAACAAGGTTATATTAACAATTCAATCTGCAGAAATAATTACAGAAATAAAGAAAATTAAAAATTGTAGAAAAAACAAAAGAATTTTTGTCTGCGATTTTTGTTTATAGAAATTAGTGCACAAAATTTAAAATAAATCAGATCTCAGTTTTATTATTATAACTGTTATAAAATTTTAAAAATGTACTTTAAAAATTACTTACTTGCTAAAAAAAAAAAAAAATGTAGAAAAATGTTACAAAAGAAACAGAAATATAGCTTTATTTTCTGTTACCTAGAACCCAACAGAATTCATAACTTCATCATTAGAAACAAATATACAAAGGGATTCATGCTTATACTGATCTGAGTAATCTGCCATAAGACCAGTATAAATTTTAATATATCCTGCACAAATTTTAATATATATAATATTTATTTATATGTGCATGTGACAATTTAATTTCCAGAACAGCCATATTTTGTGTTGATTTACTTAGAATCTATGAGTAGTCATGTTTATGGATATTTTAACTAATTTATACAAGATCTTAGGTGAGCCAATTGTCAGTTGTCTGTCATGAAAAAAAAAAAAGAAATACTCATGAACATAAATATAAAAATGAGTGGAAGATTTTAGAGCAGTTTACATCAAATTTACAGCAAAATTGGTACTGATTTGTTGGAACTGTTGAAAGCGGCAGAACTGTTAAGAGTGGATGCTCTTAGAAAGTCAAATGTCTTTGAGTGATTATATTAAAATGAATAAGAAGATGTAAATGGTGGCTCCAAAAAAAAAATCAATAACACAAATATGAATATAGTAAAAAATTTATTATTTTTTTATTAAATGTGCATTTGAAGTTACTGAAAAAAGTTGTGGTAGTAAAAAAATTATAAGCTTAAAGGAAAATACTCAAGTTCTGATATGACAGATGGATTATTCATAACATCAGTAGTGTGTCAAGATATACTAATTGTGAGATAATTTCTTTTTAAAAAAATCATCTAAATTTTGTCATCCTTCATATTCATTTATTTTAGTTCATTGTGATTTCTAGTTGTTCACACAATTCAAAAAGTGTATTGAAAGAACAAACATTTTCAGATATCACTGATTTCCAGCACAATCTATTAAAGAAATTTAGAAATATTCAGTAAAGGAAGAGATTTAATGTTTTTTCCTAGAAATGAAATGCTGACTAAACAAGTATATGAGTACACACAGAACGTACTTCAAAAATGAAACTAGTCAATGTTCAGTTCTGAAATATGTTTTTTTACAAATGTATATTTGGAATTAAATTGTCACACCACTTATATACAAATATTTGTTTCCAGTGCATAAAATTATTTATAGTTTAACTGTCGGTTTTATGTGACAGATGCAAAACATAAATTAATGTAGTCAAATTAAAATTATCTGTTTTTTATCATTTCAGCTTCTGTCTTATTCTCACTGTGACTATTTTTCACAAAAATTATCATGCAGTTAACATAATTATAATGTCTTCTTGATTATTACACATTTAGGTAGTGAATTACCATTATTAATTTTTTTTTCCAAATATAGTAAAAAAAATTAAACTCAAGAATTTTATAATTTTTTCTTATTGCTCAGAAATTAATTTAATTCATACTTTTATTAACATGTTTTGGTATTATTAACTAATAGAGATGCATATAAATGTACTTCCAATAGCACAACCATAAAAAGAATTAATGAAAGCAATTTAGATTTTGCCGGTTGAAATGTTATTTATGATTGTATTCTGGTCACATCTGTAGTAGCATTTCATGTACAGTCAGAATTAAGGGCTTTTTTTTTACATAAAATTTTATCCACTTAAAAAGAAGTTTAAGAATAACATATTAATTATTGTGCAGTTGAAGTGAAATGGAAGAAAATTTAGTGGAAATAACATACATATGTGTGTGTGTGTATGTATGTGCACACGCATATGAAATTGTAATTCTTGAGAAAATAATTTACACAGGAACTTTATAAGATTAGAAAAATTCCATAAGGCATTGCTTTATGGACCTTATACGCATTATAGAGAAATATGTAATGACAATTAATTGATAGTGTTTTTTTTTTTTTTTTTTTTTTTTTTTTTTTTTTTTTTTTTTTTTTTTTTTTTTTTTTTTTTTTTTTTTTTT
>JAAAKQ030029504.1:0-17283 GCA_010016005.3 Zanna intricata
TTTTGCCAGAGAATTTAAGGTCCTGAATGAATTACTGAAGATAGATACATTTTTTTAATTCTATAGGTTTCTGAGCAACTAAAGGTATGTGCGCGCGCGCATATACCTTTATGCATTTTAATTATGTTATTTTTGCCAGAGAATTTAAGGTCCTGAATGAATTACTGAAGATAGATACATTTTTTTAATTCTATAGGTTTCTGAGCAGGATATGCTTCCGTCTTCTATATGTCACCGATGTGTCTACAAACTGGATGTCCTCCATGATTTTAGAGAAGTGTCGCGCAAGTCAGATGCTATCCTTAAGCAGTATTTAAGTACATCGGAAATGTTGACGGCTGATGCTCATGTATGTATTATTTATTTTTATTGTTAAGCTTTGTGATTGTTATGATTTTTTGGGGGGGGGACTACTCATGGTACCATTAAAAAAAAATTACAATATAACTGAAGAATTATGCTGAAAAATATTTATAAACTTTAGATATCATTAACACATGCAATTTTTTAGAATTTTGAATTAAATAAAAGAAATTTACAAAATAGATAATAAATTAAGAACTATGTTTACAGTAGTTACATTATTCAATTATATTTTAGTTTCTTTCAGATGCTATTATGTGTTGCAAAATGCTGCAAATCCCTAAAGGATATATGCCTGTCCATTCTCATTGGATCAGTAAGATACCTGTTGGTATTGGTACAATAGTAAATACTAATAAAAACTGTTTAAATTACAATTTACAAGGGCTGACCAGAAAGTAATTTTTTTGTTTTAAGATAAAAACTAAAAAAAATCTACTACATGCAGTTTGAAAGTACTCCTTAAACTTCTTTTCTATGTAGTCAGCAAATAAATTGTGATGCTTATCTGTGGATGAGTTTTTGGTTTTACAGGTACTCATTGATACCTTCAGGGAGCCTCTTGACAACTTCAAAGTGCTCAGTTACTAGGCAGTTTGATGATGAAAAATTTGCATTCTAACTTTTCCAAAAGTTTTTGATTATGGTGAGCCTTGCACGGTTATGCATTATGCGTTATCATGCATAAAGAAAATCCCACAAGTCAACATGTTGCATTGCTTGTTTTGGATTGCTCTCTGTAGCTTTTCCTAGGGTCTCACATTTCTACATTGTAGTGCCAAGCTCCACAAAATCAATTAAAATTATACTTTTTCTGTCCCAGAAAATTTCTGAAAGAACTTTTGGAACTGTTGAGTCCCTCATGGCAACCAAACTTTTTCATCACACTTTCAGCAAAAAGCTATGTGAAATTTTTAGAAAACCAGAATAAAAGCTTTGTAACGGGAAAGTGCCAATTAGCGCGAATCATTTCATCAATCTTCGCTTCCTGTTTCATCAAACAGAACACTAAGTTCATCACATGAATTTTCATGTTAACCATTTGAGTGCTGTTTTTAAATATGATACACCATTGGCACACTGCATCTTCACTCATTACATCTTTTCCATAAACGTTACATAGTTCCTGTTAAATCTTAGTCGGTTTGTAATCTTTTATCCTAAAAGAAATCTAATAACTGACCTCACTTTACACCTGTTGGGATTTTCTGTAACAGCAGACATTTTAAACTCTTGCAAAAGTCAACAAAACACATGTCACAGTCCTTCATATAGCACCAGTTTGATTATACTGAGTCAGCTTATCAACAACACTAAGATAGGTTGCTATCACCACTCCTTCATGAACAGTAATGAAACACAATTTACTTTCTGGATAGCCCTCCTGTTTATCAATATCTTAAGCTTAAGGAAAAGATATAGTGTTTTGTAAAACAAACACTTATCAAAGCCATATTTATTTCAAATAAAAAAGCCATCATGCATACATTCCTAAATCAAAAGCCAAATACAAGGTAGATTCAAAAGTTACTGGAATTAGTTTATTTTTTTAACTACTTGCATGAAAAGGTTTTTGGATAAGTTTCCTTTCTAACTTCTATAGAGTTTTTTAAACATTCCGCCGTTGTTTTCGGGAATTGATTCCTGGAATTCATTTTTAGATATTTCCCATGACACTTTGTTGCATTGCCCATCGTATCTTTCCTTCAAGATTTGTAAGGAAACAGAAAACAATTAAAAAGTAGCTAGTGCCAAGTCAGGAGAGTATGATGAATGCTTCAAAATTGCTACATTGTTTCATGCCAGGCACTTTTTGACAAGCATGGGTGGGTGTGTTTTTGCTTTACCACGCAAAAGAACCTAATTATTTGTTTGCATTTTTCAGAAACACTTTCTTACTGCATCTCATAAATGACAAAGGATAATAATGTAAATTTCCTTATTCATTCATTATCTGCTCGTCATGAATAAATTCATAGTGAACAATACCTTGCAAATAAAAAAATTACATGTTTTTCTTTTGGTCCTCTCAGTCATGACAATTGTGTTGATTTCCATGTTGATCATGCTCAGAAAATTTTTATTACTTATAATGATGTCTTCCCATCATTGTCATGCAAGTTTTCTTTCTGGTTTGCAGACAGTTTTAAAATAATGTGTTTACAACTGTGATGCATATTCAGATCATTATTGAGAATACGATGGCAACTTCCAATGTATCCTAATGATTGACACTATTTTCTTGACAGTTTTACTTTTATCATTTTGAATATTTTCATCATGCTTTATATTTTTTCTGTCTATTGAGCTTGACAACCGTCCATTTTGAATGTTATCCTCAACACTAATACACTAAAAATGTTTACGCAACCCCATTACTGAAATGTTTACGCAAATGAAACAGTTGTTTTTTTTTTTTCATGACTTTTCTCTGTAAACTTGTTCAAGTAGTGTTAATGTCATCTGATGGTGATTTTTTAAGCAAAATGCAAAATTTAATATTTTGTACTGTTCAGTTGCTGACATTTTTCACTACAACATATACAGTATGAAACAAACGGCTTAATATTGTTATACGCAAAGAGAAACAATTGTTGGTGCTATATCATATCTGAATGCTGCCAAAATAAAATTGAAAAGTTTCCTTATTGCAATCGCATATTTAACCTTTGTGAGACAATTACAGAAGCTTTTTCTACCCAGATTGGATGTAAAAAAAATAACAGAAAAGGAAATTAAGAGGCATTGTTATATGTAAATCTCTATAAGATTCTAACAAAACTTGGATATAAAATAAAATAATTAATCCTTATTTCCAGAAGTTTTTTTATAATTCATTGTAGCTTTTAGTTATTTTTTTATCATTATAATGCTGTGGAATTGTACATTTAAAAGATGATTAATTTTGTTTGATTTTTTTTTTTTTCTTTTAATAAAAATGTTCGTTTCATTTTGTAATCAGCTTGCAAATAGTAGAAAATTAAAGACTCAATGTCAACCAAAAAAGTTGGTTGGTTTCAAACTCAATGTCAGAAAAATAATAATAATGTCTCTTGCTTCAATGGACATAAAATTTTATAATTTTCATTCAGCATTTGGATGACATAGGGAGATGGTGTATTTCTATACTATTTTTACAGCATTTCATAAATCAAATGAAAGCAAAGCAGATGAAATGAAATTATTTGAGAAATATAGCCTCGCTAATGAATACATTGAGAAATTGAAGCTACAGTTAAAAAATAAAGCAATAAATTTTGAGAAAACCAAATGCATGGAGGTTAAATTAAAAGCTGGAAGTAGCTTGTCAAGCAATCTTGCGGTTGGTTACTTAAAAGTTTGTGTAGTTCAATTACCTAAGGGCAGCCATGGAAACTAGGGATAAGATGAATGAGACTGTACATGAGAGAAAAGGTAGCAGAAAATGGGCCATTTTATTACAATTTATATCTCTGTTCAGTAGTCTGTTCCCTCCACAGATATAGAATTTAAAAATGTAGTTGAGCTTGTCCTGTAGTATGGTTCTGAATTATGGATATGAACAAATCCAGATGCACATTCCCTATAGATTTTTAAAAAATAAGCTTATTGTAATCAGTTGAATGAAATTTATTTATATCAATTATGTGCAGACCATCAAGAATGGAAATGGAGGTAATACCAAAGAGATTAACTGCAAAAGGAGTTAATTGCTGGTAGAAATAATGATTTATTATGATATTTAATAATTATTTATTAAACTTCAAAGAATTAAGTAACTGGGACATGTAGAGAGGATGTAATCATCAAGAATGCCAAAAATAATAGTGAAAGAGATAATGCGATTACATGAAAAACAAAAATTGAGTGCAAATTAATCCAAATACGGATGTTATTTAATAAAAATTAACTTTATTTAGAAAAAAAAATTATACCTATAGGTAAATCATAGGCCACCTGTACAATTCGTGAATGTCTGGTAATAAATATGTCCTTTATTCTTAATCACTTTAGATGCACGATTTGCCATTGATTAACAAATTTATTTCACATTATTTTTGTTTTTTTTTTTATTTCTTCATCATGAAACCATATCAATGTTATTGCTTTTAATGAGGTTAAGGTTATTAATTTTGTGATACAATTCATTTTTGTTGATTTTATTACTATTGCCAAACATTTTCAATTGGGTTAAGTCTGGAGAATTACCTGGCCACTGGAGCACTCTAATTTTTCGTTCTTTGAAAAGTTTTTTACTTTTTTGGCAGTACGGCATGGCACAAAATCTCAATGGAACAACACTACGTAGCCTCATGGGAATTTGTTGTGAAATTTTGTCATAACTCTTCCTTTACAATTTTGATATATCCATCACTTTTCAACATCATACCATCTATTGGAAGTGATGAACAAGTTCCTTCATGTGTGCAGCAACCGTAAAACATTTTTAACTGATATGAGCCAGTGATGTATTTTCATCCAATGCTTTTCTTCAATGGAACCCTTTACCCCTTAACATAAAAAGGTTACTCTTCGTACAACATATTATTTCTCCAGTCTTCTTTGGTCCAATTAGCATTTGTTTTGGCCCACAAGAGCCTTTTTTTGTTTTGGGCATTGCTGTTGTTAAAAGTGAGCTTTTCAGCTTACTGACGAGCTTTCTGTCCAGTTGGATCAAGTTTATTTCTTCTCACTAATAACCATTAGTCTTGTGTTGGGAGTAATTTTTCTTTTACGGCCTTGTTTGCCTTTCTTTTGAGATGGAAAGGAACCAGCTTCTTTAGATTGTTTTAACCTCTTGAATGCCACAGTAATGATTTATGATTGCTAGAAAATTATGTAAAAAATCCTACAGTGACAATCGACCATCACTGTATATTTTTATAAATAAAAACTAGTTTGTACCATATTTAGTCTAAAAGTGTTTATATCTTTGATTTGTAACAAAATGCATTTTGAAATATAATATTTTATAAAAAAATAAAATGAAAAATAAATTATTACATGAGTATAACACCAGTTGTGCAGAACAGCAGAGTCAGTGCATATGCAGTTCATTCTGTTTGTTTTTTTTTTTTTTTCAACATGTCAGGTTATGATTAGTCAGTTTTTGTGTGGTTTTTTTTTTTATAACTGTACTGTGTTCTAAATAACTGATGAAATATGTGTTTTAGAATATGGATCACAATCATTTAACCCTAAGTGAAATTAACAGACAATTACTTTGTGATTTATATGTTAGTGATAGTGATAATCATTCTGACATTTTGATGTCCAATTTATTTGAAAATGACCCTGATGAAGACCTAACATAGCCACTTTGAGAGATTGCTTTCTGTCACCTACTCCAGTAAGGATATTCATTGCTGTCATTCTAAACATGGGCAGATAAAAAACCTTATAACATCTTATTGAACAATAAATAAATCCCAATCCACATCTTGGTTTTGAAAAATGTTGAAACCCAATATGTTTCAAGCTATGTTAAATTTTTTCCACATTGTTGACAATAGCAAGCTTCCTAAATATAATGAGATCAGCTACGATCCTTCACAAAAATTTCAACCCATTACAGATCACCATATATATTTCAACATTACTATATAGGCCAAACATAACTAATGCAATATCAACACAATCACCATTGGTGGATAAAGTTGTTGGTTCTACATGACGCCATTTCCCCAGTTATTGTTTGAACATGCTTATAAGGGAAAAAATTCTCAGGAAAGAAGGCAATTTGGTCTTTCATACTATGCAGTAAAGAAACTTCCTTACCTGAAAAAGGTAAGGAATTTTTTACATTTTTACAAACAATTTGTTTATTATTAGTCTTCTTTTAATTAAATTGTTTTTATCAAAATTAAATATATTTTATAAAAGTGGCACAATTTGAAAAAATAAAAAGGGCTTCCCAATAATGTAAAAGGACAATTATATGCTGATAAAAAGGTTTACAGCAAACAAAATAAAATTATAGAATTAGCCTACAGGAAAAAAAAGCCAGTCATTGTTGTTTCTACAAATTCTGAAGTAAGGGTTAAGGAAAACACAAAAAGGAGACACGGTAGGTTTACCACAAAGATTGCAACAAACGTATTAGTACAATTGATGCCTTTAATACGATGTTACTTACTATCTGGATGAGCGAAAAACACTAAAACATTGGAAAAGGGCTGTTTTTAACATATTTTCTAGAATGATATTAAACTCCTATGTAATTTATAAAGAGAACAGAGAACAAGATGCTTCATTACCAAAAACCACATGAGTGGCTTGGCAGTGGAGTGGAAGAGGACGTAGTACCACTACCAACAGTACGGTTAGGGGCCTTCAACAAACTGCCCAAGAAAAGAGAAAGAACATGTTGTGTGTGCACTAAGGGCGTGCAGACTACAAAAAAAAAAATTGGTAAGAAAAGAGACAGAGTAGTGTGAACAAAATGTGGGGAAAATTGCTGTGGTATCTGTTTTCCCAAATGTAAATGTCTGTAATCAAGCTCAGTATTTAGACCTGAATAGTGTATATAAACTGTTTGGAAGTTGTAATAAGTGTTTAAGGACTATGGGTTATTCCTGGAAAGGAGACATGCATGTTATTTTTATTTTTTTACTAACTTTTAGTTACAGTTACACATATTACAAGATTAGCTCTATTTCAGTTACTGGATGAAACTTAAACCACTTATGTAGGCTTAGTATTTATTCACATATTGGTATAATTTTTTTTTTCTTATAGGAAATATTACAACAAATTAAATAAACTAATTTCCCACAGATATTGTTTCTACTTTTTTTTTTGTAAAAAATCACAAATTAAAAAATAATTTTTTTAAAGTACATTTTGATGCCCTTTTCATAAAAAATAAAAAAGTATTAATGTTTTCTCCAGATTCTCTTGCACACATATTTTTAGCATATATTTGAAAGAAAGTTGGATGACCATTTTTGACATACTCTTTTTTACCCCTTGGCCTCAAAGGGTTAAAAAAACATTCACTGGCCCTAGCCCAACCAACACTCAGAAGCTACCTGTCATGTTGTACTGGTAGCTCACACAGAAACAATTCAAGGAACAGAACAAAAAATATGAATTAAAAGTGAAATAAATTTTCACAAAACACTAAAACATAATAGTTTCTAAACTATCAAATAACAATAACCTCATATTACATGAAAACTTGTGTTCAGATTAATTTGCTAATTTGCACACTTCTATAAGAAGAAGCTTTAAAGTAAGTTGTTGAGAGGAAGGTAAGTTTGGTGATGAAGGAGTGTCAGTTAAAGGATGCACGGTTTTGGATAGGAAGCTAGATCCTCATGGGCTTTAGTATAGTACTAAAAAAGAACTAACGATTGATCAGAAATCAAAATCAACCCTATAATCCAGGAGAATGCAATTTAATGATAGTCAATTTACTGTAACTATTAGGTAAACTATTTATTAGATAATAATTTGTGATAAAAATATATTGACTTGTTATAGGAGATTTTCAGTGTATTTTTTCTGTGTACTTTGAAAAATAGAACTTATTTATTCAAGTAGTGTTTAGTTCAAATTTATTCCAAATTAAACTTCAAAATTTTTTTATATGATGAATGTTTTTCCATCAGTTATTGAAAAATTAACTTTTGGCCATTTTAAAATATTTTCTTATAAAGCATACAATTTTTTATATTGCAACCATTAATTTCTGGATTTTAAAATTAATGTAATAAAATCATTATAAGTTGTATTTACATAAACACTGTATTTCATAGTCCTTGAAAGACCTTAAAAGGGGAAAGATATTTAATTTGTCTCAAAATAATGTTTCTGGATACACGATTAGATTTTTTCATCATTTTGAAAAGAGTTTTTATTTCTATAAAAACATGCTAGCTAGTTAATCAAAATATTTTATTTCAATTTTTAAAAAATGGGAATTTTCCTCCCTGGAGCCTTTACCAGAGAATAGAATTTGTATTTGTATTATGTATTATTTTTGCTATTACTATAATTTTAAATAAATTTTATTATTTTTTAACTTAGCAAAACTTTGTTCAATTTTTTAAATTAAAAATAAATAATTCTGATAATTTCAAAAAATTTTCTTTGTTTTGGTTCTTTTTCTTTGTTGAAAAAAACATGTATAAATTTGCGCAGTTTTAAAATTTTAAATATCTTTGTTAAAGCAGTAGTTTGATTTAATGAAATTATTGTTGACCGGGGTTATAAAATGAGAGTATTTATTAGATTAGTATTTAAAAACTCATTTAAAATTGTTATTAGAATTATTTTAAAATATATATCTAATTCACTTTTAGAATAGGCTAATGTAAACAAGTTTATATAAAATTCTAAACAACCTATCAGGTTAATATTATATTTAACTACTGGAACCCAATTGTACCAAATATTCACTATCTAAACATCTTTCACACTGCTGGCTGTATATTACTAATATTTTGTAAGCCTACTATATACTCTTTGCTTATTGTAAAACAGCTGTCTCGACTGGATCACATAGCATCATCAGTTTGCTCAAATAGTAAAATTTTTCCATTTTAATTGTCACACTTTTAAGAATAAGCATTTAGTTAAAATAAAACTTGATTATTTTTATTTATTTTTTTTTTTTAATAGGAAAACCTCAATAGTCTAGCTACTATAGCTGTGTCAAACAGTCAATTACCATTTGATTCAGTTACTCCAAAAACAAAATTATTGGAAGATAAACTGAATGGTGTGACAATTCATTCTACTGAAGAAGAAACTGATACTGGAGAAAAGGAAAAAGCTGCTGAAGAAGATGAACGAGATGAAAAAGAAAAAGAACAAGAACGTATTACATCAAGAAATGATTTTACCACAGGTAATATAACAATTAAATGCGAACCGGAGGAGGAAGAATGTGAACTTGTTATTTCTAGAACAGAAGTGATGTCTGATGAAGAGAATGAGGAGGATGACGATGACGACGACGACGACGATGATGATGATTGTGCAAAACTTACAGAAAACGGCATTAATGATGCTTCAAATCATAAGGAATCTCGTCGAAAAGGAGGAAGTGACAGTTCTTCACATAATAAAAAGTAAGTTTTTTATGATCAATTAAGTAGTATGCTTTTATATTTTTTTATTCATTAATATAAATTTTTTATGCGATATCTATTCTGCATTCAACAGATGTTCTCAGATTCTATGGATCTAGTTATCATTAAGAAAGGTTGAAAAAAGGTAAGCTTAGGAGCTTTATTTATTTATTTATAAATTATTTTAATATTAGCTTGTAAAATCAAATTAAAGATATGTAACATTTCTTAAAAATGGTAAAAAAAATTTGAACAGAAATATTAAATGAGGTTTTATTCAGATACTAACGTGCTTATCATAGGAATAGTGATTGAACTGCAGGACTGGTCGTACACCTTTGTGAAGAAGCCATTAATTTATGCATTTGTAAGCAGAATTAATAATGATTTTTAAACATAATATTACATATCAGTGAAGATTAGTACCATCAGTTATGTTTTAATGTTTTTTATTTTTCTCTTTGTTATAGCTCTGATTCTCATAGTTTATTAAGATCATTAATGTCATCTTCGTTGCCACGACAGAGATCACATAATTCTGTTAATAAAGATGTCCTTTCTAATTGCACCAATTTGCCTTCTTCGCCTTCTTCAAAAAATAGTTCTGTAAGTATTTCATATAATATCAATTTCCAAAGTATAATATAGAATCTCATGTGCCAAGTACTTATAATAAAAAATTCTGTTACAATTACAGTTTGGTGTCATATTATCTATATTTGACAGTTTTAAATTAGAATTTTTTTGTACTTGCAATCTCTGTAACAACTAGTCTAGATTGCTCAAGTCAATATTAACTGATTGTTTTACTATACTCATTGTTTTATTATGAGTAATGTTAAAAATGTTTGATGTTCACTTATAAAAATAGTATTCATTAATAAATTTCTAGTGTATTTTAAATAGAAAATATTAATAACTATAAAAGATTTTAAAAAACAACTCTTTCTTATGTTTTTTACACAGTGGTGAACAAATTAATTCAAAAACTGTATTTTTAACAGAAAATTTTATTTTTAGAAGAAATGTTTAATATAGTCAAACTTACTCAGATTTAATAGTTATGGTGTCCTCCTTTGGTTGGTTTTGATTATCTCATTAATCTTTGGCTTTGATTCCACTAAGGTACAACAATGATTTTTTATTTCATCTCGAAACAAAACCCGTATCACTAAACTAATGTCAGGTTTTTGTGCTACAATTCATTTTCCCAAGTTTTGTTTTTAATATCGCCCATAAATTTTCAATGGGATTCAGGTTGGAGTAGTTCCATATGGCCACGAGAGCATTCAAACCTTTTAGTTTTTGAAGAACTCTTGCTTTCTTTGACATGTGACGTGGTGCTAAGTCCTGTTAAAATAGGAGTTCTGGGTTCTGCATAAGTGGGACTATTTTTCTTTTGGCATATGTTAATGTACTGGTCCGATTTCATCATTCCATCCACAGTCATAAGTGCTCGTGGCATCGTATTAACTAGAAATGAATAATAAACTTATAAGAGAAACTCACAAAGTCACCAAGAACTAATTGGCAATGAATTATAAAAGCAAACAACCACTAATTCTGTTTGTATATGAACCATAACCTTAAACACCAAACAGCAAGCAGTCTGCCACAGAATGAAAATTCCCTTCAACAGAACAAAAATTCCCTTTGTTCAGATTAATTTGTTCACTACTGTATATATATATATATATTTTTTTAAATTCTGTTGCAGTAAACCACCTAACACTGATTATTTTGAGATAAGACATATCGTACCATAATTTTTCATGAAAGTACTTTTGCAGGATCCCATACCCTCGTGTAATAATTCTGTTATTGTGTAATAAAAATAAGATAATGATAATTGCATATTAATTTACACAAGTGCTGCTGCCTAATGCAGTTTTTTATATGAACATCTTTTTCAAACACTGACTGATGGTTTATCAAATTGAAATTTTATTTACGTCTGTATAATATTTTTCTAATATAATTAATTTGATGTCATCTTTATTAATTTATAATATTTGTGAATTTCTGTTAATATCAGGAATAAATTGTTTATTGTTTATTAATTCATTATATTTTGAAACATTCTATTTCTGATTGTGTTTGAGGGATACATTCTCAAAAAAGCTGCAACAGGAAGTAAAAATGCAACTCTTATAAATTAATATACAGTTATTATTATTTTAGTATTTTTATTATGCAATAACAGAATTATTTCAATTTTGACTGAAGATATGGGATCCCGCAAAAGTAATTCAACGTAAGATATATCTTATCTCAATATTCTGCACTCTGCGATTTATTTAATAGAATATATAATTTTAACAGTACAGAAGAGTAATTATGAATCTTAAAAATATTAATGTCAGTAAAAAATATAATATATATACATATACTCACTTGCTATTATTACTATTTTACTGAAATTAATCCTTTTAAGATCCATGTTATTCTTCTGTACTGTTAAATTATATTTTGAATTCTATTTCTATAAACCACATAATTGCAAATATTGAATTAAGGATATCTTATCTTAATTTTAAAATTAATACACGATTTTCATGATGATTATTACAGTAATGTAACAAACATTACACCATGTTGCCTGTGTGTGTGTGCGGGCGTGCGCGCGCACATATATATATATGTGTTATTTGTTAAATAATTTCTTATGAATATCACTACTTCACTACTTAAATTTAATGAAATCAATGAATCCTCCTTAATATAAGGAAGAAATTCTTACTTTATTTCTAGAATTTATTCTTTAAAATTAATGTATTTTTGGAAGTAGTTTAATCATTGGTTTCTTCTTTTATTTAAAAAAAAAAAAAAAAAAAATCAGTGAATTTCTCTAATCACTTGCAAGTGTAAATAATAAATATGATTTTAAAAAATGTAATCTTCCATGTAATTTATTACAAATAGTGTAGTGGTTACAATAAATTCTGTTCTTTGTTAGTTGAAATATACAGATTAATTTTTATGCTTATATGCAATATGTTCTACAAAGAAACTGAAATAATTTCAAGATATGACTTAATAAAAAAGTTATAACCCAGAACTATGTTTGATCATGGTTTCTGCTCTGACAGTGGAAATGAAAAAGGAAGCTATATTAAAATTACAGAACAAGGTTGGCAGTTTTATGCGGTATTAACCTGAAGAATTTTAAAAAAAATTATTTCAGCACTGCTGTAGAAGATAAAAGAGTAAAACATACTTTTTTTGTTTTTTTACTTTATTGACAATTTGACAAAGTAAATTTATATCACACTGAGAGTGTGTTATTCAAATTTTTTTGACAACAATATTCTACAAAACTGAATGTTGATATACCTCTGGGAATCATTCTTAATTTTTAGGTTAAAAAGAAATTTTTTACCTGTAATTTCTTCCCCAAGAGTTTCAATACAGTCTCATTACATTATTTATATTATAATTTAGATTACATTATGTTATATTTTTTAATTATTTTACTGATTTTCAAAACCAGAATTCACCAAAAATCAATGTTCATTTGATTTTTTTTCTTGACTTATTTGTCTCCACGATAGATCAATGGTGAAAGCCATATAACTACTAAATATTTTTTAAAAACTATTCACGAAGATCAGAATCCAGAATTTTAAAAGAAACAAAAATAACATTAATTACTGTTTTCTTTAGTTACATATTAGGAATTTAAAATTATATGACAGAAAGAATTCTATAAATTTTTTTTTTTTTTTAGTTAAATGGTAAAAAAACATGTTAAAAGAGTTTTTTGTAAAAAAATTTAATAAGGGAGGTTTGATTAGTTTTTTACTTCTCAGAAGGTGTCGTTCTACTCTCTATTTCCTCTTCATTGTTTACATAAATCTTACTTTATCGAGGCTTGCATACAAAGTTTAGAATCATTTTGATTTGATAGCGCTTGTAAGTTGATGTGTCAAAATAACACGGAAAAAAATAAAGGAAACTGAACAAAAGTATTATGGAGAATCTGCTCCTTCGCATTGAATGATCCAAAAGTGGTTTACTGAATTACTCTGCGATCAAGAGTAAAGGATACAGTTTCCAATCGTAAAAAAACTGGTTTGGTGGAAAGAAAATTTCATGAAATGAACAAGTTAGTGAACTAAAAGGGGAGGGGGAATGTTAAAAAATAAGATATATGTATAAAAAAAGTTTTTCTTTATTTTAAAGTCATTGACTTACCTAAGTTGTATATGTATGTATTAACAGTATGTAGTGTACTGCACAAAAAGATTGCTTTTATTTTTAGTTAAGTGTAATTGTGTTAAAAGTGTATTTTGTGTTAAGTGACTGTATTTGTCTTGTCACTGTTGATTTACTGTTATTATTTAGTTAATTGAAATTTTAACAAAATTCTATGTATCCTAACTTCTTAATTATTGATGTCAGCTAAAGTAAAATTTCATCAGGTTTATAAATAGATAAATAGATATTATTAACTCACTTAAAAATTAGAATAAATTGTATGATTGTAAACTTCACATATAATATGAATTGTTAATTCGATTGCTAATATGAATTTCAAATTACTATTAACATAATACTTTTATGATGTGATGATTGCATGAAATATTAGGCATTTTATTTGCAATTGTTTTATTTGTCATTCCTGTTTAATCATTATATATTTTGTCAATTCCTTATTCGTTAAAAAAATAACGAAAAATAAATTCAGACCATGTTTATCACACAATCACTACCTAATTGCATTGATATAGTTTAATTACACTATATTTTTTCTTATCCCTTAATCTCAACACTTACTGTGCATTTTATTTTTTCATTGTAAAAAAATGATTATGCTATCTTTAAGCTATGAACCTTTCCCTTTTTTTCTGTTTAGCCTCTGGAACTACCGTAAGGTATTATTTCAGAGGATGATATGTATGAATAAAGTAAACGTAAACTTTATAGTTTCAGGTCAACTATTCTTTGATGGTGGTTAATTTAAACCTAACCACCAAAGAACACCAGCATTCATGTCTATTATTCAAATCCATATACCTTTACTAGGATTTGTACCTTAGAACTCTCAACTTTGAAATCAGCTAATTTGCAATGGCAAGTTAACCACTAGACCAGCCTGGTGGGCATCTAGCTATGAACTAGTGAAAAAATGGTCCACTCAAATTCTTAAATCAATTGTCAATATAAACCAATAATCTTGAACAGCATTCATCCTGTGTTTGCTTTTAACAGACACGAAAGTTATGTTTATTACTTTTTAATGTAGAAATTTTAGCGCTACGTAATTCATTAGAATTGGCTTAATATTCTTTTAAAAAATTAATTATGTGTTTAATATAAATATATATATATATATATATATTAATACTGTAGAGAGCAATCATTATTATCAAGCTTATTATTTTGATAGAAAATGTTTCAACAGCAATTGAAATAATAAACTGTTAACATTAGAACAAAATTAAATGGCTCAAAGAACAAAACATGTGATCCTATTAAAACTTTGCATGCTAAATTCAAATATGTTTAATAGATTTTCTGCAATACCCACCAATTGATATATGGTAAACTTTGAAAGAAATGTAAGAATTTAAATAGGGCACTATTCAACTTACTTAAAATGTGGTTGTTGCTTTCTTTTCTATTGGACATATGAAACATCCTCTTCAGTGTCTAGCAATAATCTGTGAGCATTCTTGTACTCCATAGTTGTTTGTACCTGTTTTCCATGATAGATTTACTGGTGGAAGCATTCCTGATGTTTGTCACTGTCTGGAAAGAAATCCAAGAAATTAATGTTAAGGGACATATTACACCAATATGTTTGTATGACTGATAATATTTCACTCTCTTTGTCTTAGGTATATATGATTTCCTAAAACGTCTTGCAAAACACTTTTAACTTGCCAATCTCTGTGGCAGAATGGAAGCAGCTTAGTCTTTCATCTGGAGGTCCTCTGTGTGAATCCTGTTTAGACGTAGCATTTTTAATGAGTTACAAAATTGACAAACTCAAATTTCCATTTAATTCACCTTGAGTTATCAAGTAAGATTCATGGAAAGTGGATTCTGCTTCAAAAGTAGGATCCTCTTGCTCCTCATCTCAGACATTGATTATTTCATATTCATATTATGTAGTTGTTACATATTCTGATTCATCTTCTAAAATTGGATGTTATGGAGGATGCAGTACAAGTAACTCCTTGCCATGAGATAAGGGCCTTATAGCAGATGATAAATTTGGCTACTGCTGCATCAAGTGTTTGGATTTATTACTTATGTTCTGATGTTTTACTACTGATGTTCTTGTGGTTCACACTACATCGCATCAGTATGGCAAAACTCATGGCATTGATTACCCCAAGTTTATAATACGTTTTGACACAGACTTGAGAGATCCAGTTCTTAAATTAAATTCTAAATTTGTGGCTAAAAAAAAAAAATGTATAAATGGGGTCAAACTTTGTTATTGTTATTTTAAATGTTAAAACCAAGTAACAGTAAACTTATATAAATAATGGACATGTGATTACATGAAAAGTCTAAAAAGTTAATGTGTTGATGGTTTCATTGTGGTCATTTAACATATGTTCTTTAAACCCTTTGTTTAATAAAAGAATATTTTAAAATACATTTTATCATCATAAAACACATTTAATTGCAGTGGTATTGATTAATTTAAAATTTCAGCCGAACCGTCCTGATGGTGGAAGACAAAGTAGTGGCAGGCGGAAACAAAGTTGCCCTTTAAGAGCAACAGAAGTGCCATTCCTGAATGTATCATCAATGCCTAATTCTACACCAAATTATAATGGACTGACTATAACACCAGTTGAATCGCGTCCAGTGAACAGATCGACAGAGGCCATTAGTAGATTATTAGAAGCCGCACATTATACCGAACGTGAAGAAAGAGGTGAATTAATGGATATGGAGGTAGGTGATGAAGATATCGAAGAGGTTGAAGTAGAAGGAGAAGGAGAGACTGAGGGCGAGACTGAAGGAAATAATCAGTGGTGTAATACTATGGTTTTTAGAAGCAGTCGGGTAAGTAAATTATTTTATTTTTACAGAATGAAATACTGCATTCCAAAATAAGTTTCTGATAGGCTACCCATTCTAAATGATCCACACACATAATACGTCAACTTTTGTCTTACTCCAGTACGTTAAATATAATTATATTGTAAGCTGTTATAATATTAATTAAAACAAACATTTTGAAAGTATTATAAATATTAAAAAAAAAAAAAAATTACTGTTCGGGAACTGTGATGTACTGTTGTTTGTGCTTCGCCAGACAAGCCTATATCGTAATGTTATCATGGTGACACAAGACTCTCATTGTACTTCCACTAGACACTTTTACATTAATAATAATAAATACATATACTAATTCGATATTGGCCAATCTGTAACTAATATTAATACAAAACAAAACAAGTTTCACACTATATAATCCACTTTTTTATAAAAATAATTTTTTAATATTTTAACAAATTTTGGCTATTGTCCTGAGCTCATGTTCATGGAAGTTGACGTTTTTATATTAGAAATAATATAAGATGAAGTATTAATAGAATCTTTGCTTTTTTAAACATTATGACATGAAAAATTCATATTGATAGGAAAATTTACACAAATTTTTAAATTTTAGACTTATTGTGACGTTTTTTATTTACTCAAAAAATAGCAGTTTAAAAAAAAATAGTTTTAAGCAATTGAGGAGTGTAAATGGTAAAGACGGTAAGTGCCCAAAAAAAAAAAAAAAAAAAAAAAAAAAAAAAAAAAAAAAAAAAAAAATTTGACAAAAAAAAAAAAAAAAAAGTAAAAAAAAAAAACTTTGTTTTTATAAAATAAAAAATTTAAATAGTTTAAAAATTTA
>JAAAKQ030029526.1:0-36677 GCA_010016005.3 Zanna intricata
CTCGAATCCACTGGAACACACACAAAAAATTTCATCAAAATCGGTCCAGCCGTTTAGGAGGAGTTCAGTCACATACACACGGTCAGAAGAATTATACATATAAAGATTAAATTTTTTAAATTGAAGATTATCTATTTCTGTAATTAATTACCAAATTTTTTTTATAATAATAAATTAATCGTGTTTAGTCTCATTTGTTCATTAAAATTTGTGTTAATTGTTATAAATTGTTCATTTACATGAACTAGAATAAGTCTGCACTAAAACGCATTCTATAAATAATGTCATCCATTAAATCTTGTTCGTTCAAATAACTATAAAGCTCACCTTCGTTTAGAAGACTTCTGAACGACGATTAAAGTATTTAAGTCATTTTTTAAAGATTAAATAAACTGCAACAGAATGAAACACATTTTCTTCCTGATTAGCGTAACTAACACAGTTTAGTATATGTTAGTCTTATTTATTAAAACAAAATAACTTACATCGTACCGTTACAATTAACTTTGCATTATTAAATGTCAGGAAATTCTCATAATTACATTTATAATCCAGATTAGGATATAGTCCATAACACAGTCCCTTCTTACCTTCTTCGATGCACAAGATTTTTCCATTATCTCAGCAGTAGGAATTAATTTTTATAGAATAGTAGTAAACTTTCGCAATTGTATTTACCTCTATTTGGTATCGACTACATTATATCTTTCATGATTCAAACCAGTATATTCCTCTTTTTATTATTTTCTTTTCATCTTTTATGACAATTTAATATATGTATTCAACATTATAAATTTTGTTCTTATTTTTTTAGTGTCATCTTTCTTGGAAAAATTAATATTTCCAAACAATAAAAGAAATTATAAGTAAAGAGAAAAAATTAATTTTTATTGCCCATTTTTCCACATTCTGTAATTTAAACGTTTACATGCTTAAATTTAAAATTTCAGTACACTTTTAATAAGAATCTATATTATCATATAAAGAGGAAAAGGGTTTAGTTTGTTTAGGATTAACAAAAAAACTACTCCATCAATCACAACAAAATTGTTAACCATATTTCATGCCATTACTTAGAAGGTTTTTAGATATATTTCATCTCAAAAAATAATCATAAAATATATATATATATATATATATATATATATATGTATTTTTAATCTTCACTTTTTTTAAAAGTGGAGATTCTCCGGTTGAAGTACGAACTTTAATGAACTGTGAAGTGTGAATCTTTACGTATTTCTGTGTGAGCTGGAGTTGAACAGAATGATTAGAATAAATCAAATGAATAATTACAAAAATAATAGAATTAAATTTACGATAGATAAAGTAATACTTTTTTTTTAAATTTTGTTTAACAATAATGGTCTTCCGTTGGGAACTGCGTGCGAGACTAGAATTAAGAGGTATGCGAGCATCTTGCTGGAAGTTAGACTATCACCATCAACCGGTAACAAATGTGGTGCTCCTGGGGTGCTGTTGCAATATCTCTGAAAATAATAGTTCGATTTTAAAAATTCAAACGGTTTAATATTTGCACGCGATACATTCTCGATCAAACAGATCACAGTTATTCAGAAATATATATATATGTATGTTCATAAATTTCCGAATAGTATATATGTACATATACGTATGTCAAGTTTTCTTCTGTTTCTTCGTTATCGCGCCAAGCGAGAACCGACAGACCAATTACTTTCAAATCTTTCAGGATACATTCGTGCTTTTCTAGCGAAGGTTTACAGCCATTGACCGAGGCCCTAGTTCCCTTAAAGGTTATTATATTAAAAATATTTATTATTTTTTTAACCCTAATTAGGATGAAGTTGTGAATTAAAGATATTCATTAAGGAAAAAATAGATTAATCCTTTTACTTCATTATTATATTTCTACCATCACGGCAAAAAAAATGAAGTTATGAATTTTTTATCATTAAAGGTGTGTTTTTTGTTACCGTAGATAAAATTTTCTTTCTTTTTCAGGTTTCTATAAAGCCTGAATACTATAATTACTATTTATCTTTATTATTCTCACAAACGTGAGGATTCAGTGAGTGGGTCAAGGGGGTTAAGCCATTTGATTAGATGATAATGGTGACCGAAGCAAGCTGCTGTGACCAGGCGCCGGTCTCCCTGGAAATTAGGAATGGCTAGTGAAGCGAGCTTTGTGGCCATGGAGTAAGCCCCTTGGCACCGGAAGGCCCCGAGAAACCCCTATGTTGGCTCTGGGAGTCTTCTGGAATGACCTGAGCCCCGAAGATTTTATTGCTACCTAGTTACTTGTGTAAAATATTGTTAAATATTATAAATTTGTATCCTTGAATTTTCTTGTTTTCGGCTTTATTTGTGGTTAAATTTTTCCTGATAAATACAGTAAAGAGAGAAGGCTTCATCTTTACATAGCTTTCATTAGTTTTATTTGTAATTAAAAGAAAAGAAATATAAATTTTTATTAAATATAAATAAAAAAAACCAATCATACTCTCTAGATATTTCATGTATTTTATTTAACGTAGTTACTATGATTAAACTTTTCTATAAGTTAATTTTGATATTGATTATATTGTTGTCCGTAACGTTCTCAAAAATACAACATGAAATGAGCAATACGAGGTATTATTGCTGTAAAACTGTTTATTTTATTTGATTGTTATAATAATCAGTCACAAGTCTCACGCAGATCGAGAGAACATTGTTGCAATACAACCGTTCTCCAGAAACGGAAATAGTGCAGCACTCTTTACCGGAAAAAGATGATGAATCAACCAGTAAAACACAGTCCCTCCTTTCTTCCTTTACCCTAATCTATTTGAAGCTAAAAAAAAATCTCTGACAGCCCTACTATGCAACTCTTCTTTGAAGAAGATGATTCTTTGAAGAGACCGATGAAAATATTAGTCTTTGCTTTATTAGCCGGCTGAGGTGCTATCTTATTTGGAATAAGCTGTATCAAGCTCTGTATAAGCTTGTGGGAAGAGCTGTATCAGCTCTTCCGACCGCATATCTAATATGCTCACTAAATGATAGTGAGCGGTCAATCAAAACTCCAAGATATTTTATGACTGCCTTAGAGAACAGGCGTAATCGCCGATCATCAGGTTTACGGGGGCCGACATGTCTCCTTCCTGCCAGTACTATAAAATTACATTTATTTGAAGCTAGTTCTAGGCCATGTCTCTTTATCTAAGCCTTGACTAGAAATAACGATTGGTTACCCCTCCTCTCTTCATTCTCAGCCTCGGATTTACCAGCAGACAATATTGCCTAGTCCTAACGATCTAAACGGGCTGATCAACTCTCAACACTCCATCGTAAACAATAGATCATAGGAGCGGACCAAGTACAGAGCCTTGCGGAACTCTGCAGGTGGTCTTAATGTTAATCTTAGTAATCTCTGTATCGGCGTATACCCATTTATTGTGAAGGTATTGTTGAATCTGGCGTTAGAGATATGTGCTAACTCCATGATCTCTCAGCGCTGTCATTATGGCCTGTGATGTTACCGTACGAAACACATTTCGTACGTCTAAAAAAATCAACTCGGAAGCCGTCTACCTGACCCTCAACCCAGGTGATGATCTTTTTACAGCCTAAATCGTCGATCGATCTTTCCGGAAGCCAAACTGATGCTCATGTAGACCACCTATCTCGCCCAATTCTTCTAATATTCTGCCTGCTAACATCCTAATACCTACGGTGATTCCAGAGGCTAAACTGAAAGAAGAGAAAATATTAAAAAGGAAAATTGCTTATTGAAGTTACATTTTTCTCTATTTTTCTGGTCCTCCCTACATAATTACTAAAAATAATAATTAATTCTTTTCTGAAAACGTTTTTAGTTGAGTGTAATCAATAATTTCTTTCTCTGACTTATGGCTTTTGTATAATTCTTATTTTATGTACTAATCTCAAAGCAATTAATACTAGAGTTTGAAAACTTATTCTGAACATATTTTATTACAACTATAGATTTTTTCGGCTATTCTGCAAAAATCTTAGCAATATAATCTATAATACCGAGTAATGTAGAATAGATACACATACTCCCAAGATTCCAGATTGCTTTCTTTTTCATGATAACATAAAACTTCAATGCTGTCGGAAGATGACGTAGTTCTATATGAATTCTGATTATTTCGACTAGTTCAGCATGTTGAACCACGCTGTGGGTCATTAATCCATTGTAACAGCGTGCTAGAAGCAATACTGTGATTGCTGGTTGGTTGACAGAGGTAAAAACATTGATGTGGGAGTCACGTAATAGTATATTTCAATGCTTAATGTTAGATGATAACAACAAATAGATGTCTTGGATCGTAACATTATTCTTTGATTAGCCTATGTTTTTTTTTCAGAACACGAAAGTGTTTGTTGCTTTTTGGATGCGGTGACAGATATGATTCGCCCACCATGACAATTTGGGTTCTTCTTATGAGCTTCTTTATACAAGTACAAACTGCTGCTAAACCAGGTACTGAATTCATATTACCAATATTATAACTAATAATACAAATATTATATTATATATATATATATTTTTTTTTATATATATGATGTAAAAAAATTTTTTTTATTATATGATATATAAATAACCATATGTATAAATCTCTTGAACTGTACGTGTTGACAATTATTGTTATTAATTTAGGTTATTGGCTATTGGTTATAGGTTATAAGTGATTTGGTACAAAGAAAATCATTTCGGATCAAAAGAGCTGACTGCTGTGAGTTTTAAAGTAGAGTGATAATTTTCTCACTGAGTGAGAAAATTATCACTAACTGAGGTAGTGAGTTGCTGAACAGCAAGAACAGGGAGAAGGTAAAAAATATATTATGCTCTGGTGAGCTCAACGATCTAGATGATGTTACAGGGATTCACTGACAGAATGATTTATACAAGAAAGTGTCAGGCGACTCCCCTGGGCATGAAGTGGAGGGGTGTTGAATTTTCCTAATTCCTTATAGGAGCTGAAAAATAAGTCCATATAAAGATACCATTCGAGAGTGTGCATCCGGTATTCGACGATGCCTGGACGACGAGGCAAGCATCCCTAGCGGCACTACAGTTAGAGATGCTAGGATTACGAAGATGAAATTTGGACAAGTTCACCGTTTTTGCTGTTGAAGTGGAGATTTATTCCGACAAATTAATAAAGCATTCCACAGAATTAGGAGTGCGAATACGGATAGGCTGGTGATCATTGCTTCAAACGATGAGACCGGGGAAAGAGTCGGTAAGACTGTGGGATTCTGAGCCAGAAGAGAAACGCAAATGGAGGAAAAATGGCTACTTCACGTTACTGACAGGAAGCCTAGGAGGAAAATTTCCCACAGACTGCCTTCATCGGTCATGACATTCAAGAAACCTGGATTGACCTAAGTAGAATTGTTAAAACGGGTTAAAGAAGGTTAGGAAGAAGAATTGGCTGACGACATTCTCTCCCTCAAGAAGGGAAGAGATGCGGATACCATGAAGATTAGAATTTATGATTCATCCAAGTAGCGAGAAGATATTATGAGACGCCTAGCTCGAAGGTACAAAATCCTTCTGGGCTCGGAGCCTGTCCCCAAAATGTTAGAATGGTAGCATTTCATGTGAAACACTTAGAAACACTTATTTCAGCTACCGTAGAAGAGATGAAGACTGCAATCAGCAAAGACATGCTGGTGAATGGTATCATTACGACGGATAGACGGAGAGATGCAAAAGACCTACAGCCCTGCTTCCAGCCAGAGGAACCAATGTGCTGGCAAGTAAACATAAATAAAGATTGATTGGCACTCGTGCCGGATCGAACATCGAACTGATGACATGAAATATTATAGTTGTTGGGATCTTAGACATAAGGCGAGAGATTGCAATGGACCAGATCCATCCGACCGATGTTTTAACTGCTGGGTTACAGTTAAAGTGGGGGAGGACTAAATGGGTTTTAATGAAAAGATTTGTTACGCCTTTCTCCTCACCGTTATCCAAAGAGCAGGCGATACGGACAATAAGGCTCCTCTTCCAAACAGATGAAGCAGAATATGAGACACATGTGATAAGTAAGGCGTTTTACGATCCATGATATCCATTAGGCTAATTCTCTATTTAGCAGTAATAAAAGCCCAGGCCTAGAGAGGCTATCTGGAGGACTGCTGAAGGGACTTACAGGGAGACAGTCCTGGTTTGTCTTTGTTATAAACAAAGATCTGGGATACGGTTGGTTCCTAGTAACATGGAAACGGAAAAATTCCTGCTGATTTCGGGTCTCGAGCTGTCATCGGCAGCTCCTTCTGATCGATCTGTCTGCTACCTTTGATAGGGAAAGTGTACGAACGACTCTTACAGGAAAGAATTTGGGTAGAGCTAGTGAGATGGGTGGGCTCGCACTATCCCAATATGGACTTATTTGAGGCAAGTCTATGATGGATCCCCTCTGC
Organism: Zanna intricata; assembly: GCA_010016005.3. Classification (NCBI taxonomy): domain Eukaryota; kingdom Metazoa; phylum Arthropoda; class Insecta; order Hemiptera; family Fulgoridae; genus Zanna; species Zanna intricata. The sequence goes on from JAAAKQ030029526.1 coordinate 6,427, forward strand.
CATGCAGCGAGATGAGTTGAGGAATTTAGAACAGACACCTGGGGAACCAGAAGGTTACCCCTTTTGGTCCTCCTCGATATCTCCAATGCCTTTAATAGCATTTCCTGGATGGCGCTAAATTACAGAAATTTAATCTTTAAGAGAACTACTGACGGCTACAGAAAATTTTTTATTGAAAGAGATGTACCCAAAGGATCTATTTTAGGCCCCCTTCTATGGAATCTCACGTTCGATAAGGTCGGGCTACACGACGTAATGTCTGTAATGGCTTATACACTCGACTTGGCGTATTTGGCAGCCAGCCGAACTGAGGAGGATGTGATGAGGACCGCTAAAAAAGCGGTTCGCAGAGTCAATGACTTTCTCCAATCCAAGGGCTTGAAGTTGACGCCTGTGGAGACGCAGATGGTGGCAGTGATTGACAGACGTAAATTTTGCTGTATCAGTATTATAGTTAAAGGCTTCCGGGTGCACTCGGTACCCCAGGTGAATACCTGAGCTTTGGTTCTCACAGGCAGACAGTTTTAACCATCATCCGCATGAGGCCGCGAATAAAGCGGAAAATGTTATCAATATATTTGGACGCTTAATTGAGAACAAGTAGGAAACGAGTGCTGCTAAAAGGAGACTCCTACTTCCGGCCACTTAGATGCTCTTTTATGCCGTCCCGGCATGGATTGTGGCCTCAAATGAAAAATGAATGTAAGAAGATTGGATTCCTTTACAGCGAAGACAAATGCTAAGAATCGTTTGTGCATACAAGAACGTGTCTACTGTGTCGGCCGGGTTTTTGGCGGGGATCCCTCCAATCCGCTTGCTGATCCTTTAAATAATTAGGTTGTATGAAGGAATGAATAAAGACGAGGCGAATACGCTGTTTATAGAGGAGTAGCTAGAGTTCTGGAATGCAGCTCACTTCGGTATCTGGACTCAACAGATGATTCCGATTTTCGGGCCGTTACTGGGGTGAAGACAAGGGAAGGTGGGGTACTACGTCTTCCAACCCCTCTCCGTTCACGATGAGTTTGGTGATTATCTACTGATTTAACAGAAGAGAATCCTCTACTGTATATATTACGGAGCAAGGCACTCGGCACTCCATACATTCTATAAGTATCCCAGACGGTAGCAAATTAAAGATAGGGGTCAACTAAATTGGATCTCCTAGGAATACACAGCCAGACATATGCTACGAGGAGTAAGATGAATGGGTGGGTAGCTACAAAATAAAAGAGAACTTAGTGACGGTAATACTGCAGAAAAAAAGAGGACTTACTCTTCTTTTTTTTTCTTAAAAAAAAAAAAAAATGAATAATAGATCGTCACCGCTATACCGGTCTTTTACAATAATTTGATCTAAATTATTCACGAACACATCATGACTTACAATATAACACCCAGTAGTATAAAATAAGTACTATAATAAGATCTTTTTAATGAATCATAACAACGTTCTATTAATAAATAATCTGCACTAAAGATATTTACTATATTTTGTATTCATATTTAGTACCTATAATATTGCAGTTTAGTTTTAACTTTATATTTACTGCTGTTGTATCAACATGTATTTTCTTAACTTATGCAAGCAACGTTTGGATACAGTTCAAAAATAAAATTCTCATAATTACATTTTTGGAGATATCATATTTTTTTTACTTCCTTGCACGAAATAAAGGATGTTTTGTGATCACAAAAAATTTCGGTTTTTGAGACTTCAACGGAAATGTACATTTTGACTATTTTCAACGTGACGTCTGTACATACGTAAGTATGTATATCGCATGTGTGTATCTCGCATAACCCTACAAACGATTAGCCGTAAAATGTTGAAATTTTGATTTAGGACTGTGGTAACAACTAGCTGTCCACCTCTCCTTTTGATTGCAATCAACTGAACTAAAAGTGAAAAAAAAAAAAGAAAAACAATTTCTGAACTGCAGTAATAAGCCCTCATTGAGAGCTTTTCACCGATGTAAGTGGTTATTTGCATTAGTTCCAGAATTATAGCCAAATAAAATTTAAATAATGAAATATTTGGATCTTATAAAAGGAAGAGAAATTGGTTCAAATCGACTTCAACTCCGTTTATTTTAAGTTTTTTTTTGTTTGTTAATAATTATTAAACTCTGACTGTAAAAGAATTGTTACGATTATAAAAAAAACATCGGAAGTTATTCAAGAAATAAAGTTTAATATACTTATCATTTTAAAAAGATGTGTATATGAAATTTAATAGGCGTACAAGAGGGTCATGTGTCCCCTCATCAAATTTTTATAAAGATATAAACATTTTTATAAAGATATCTTAGTGCACTGAACTCAGCCGGATATCTTTAAAAGTAAAAGAGCATGGAGTAATAATAATAATATTATATAATAATATTAATTAAATTATATTAATATAATATTATTATTCATTAATAATAATCCTTAATAATAAATACCTTAATAAGGTATTTGATAGAATTTTAACTATTTACTAAGGATATAAGAATATTTTTCATTGTATTTTTTCATTGTTGAAATGTGCAAATAATTTAGATTCAAAATACGTTAAAACGGGAACCTACTGATAAGTCTTGCTTCTTAGCTGGAGTTTATGTTGCACAATAATATGAAAATATATAAATAAAAATAACATATTATTATTATTAATCGTAATTGCATTATTAAAGTATTAATTACAAACCTTTTTCAATTTTTATATCTTAATTAAACATATTTGATATAATCAAATATTATAATTTTTGTAAAATTTAAGAAAATTCTTCGTTAAGTTGTTAACTTGTAAGTAACTTAACTTGTGAGGTTTAGGTAAAGATTTTTTTTTTTCAATTAAAGAATTTGTGATTTGAAAGTCTTGTCTGTATATAATCAGTGAAATTATACTTCTTACAAATTAAAACTGGTTAAAATACAATTAAATATTTGAGGTTTTCATGTGAGCTATTGCGATTCCATTTCTTCCAATAACTCAGATTTTAGGAGTAGAAACATGAGATAGGTTTGAATGGAATAATAGATTTTATTACTAAAATAATGTAATGATAAACCATTATTAATGCACATCTAGAAAAATATATATTTTATCATTAATCGGAAGAAATGAAAAATATTAGACTCAAGAGCATATAATATTATTTTATTACTAATCTCTAAAATCGTCCTTGCGTTAATAAAACCTCACAACATTTTAAAACCTCATTTTTAAAAGTGTTCTATGTTCTTGATATATTTACCTCTGTTCCAACGTATCTTTTTTGTGTTTTAAATTAGTTAATATTCAGATTTTTTTATTCTATTTTATTATCCATCATCAGATTATTGAATCTTTAAAATCGTGTTCATTTTTGTTTCCGTTTTCTTTAATTTATTTTTTCTTTATTTAATTTTATCTATTATAACATTTTACTTCAGATTTAAATTTAAGTTATACATCACAAAATTATAGTGGAATTTCTTCCTTCACTCATCAAGGTGTTAGGAACATTTTGAGAAATTAAATTGATGACACCGAAAGCCTCAATCATTATGGAAGTTTGTGTAAAAGCCCTTTTAAGTTTGCATTTTAACCTCTGCAGCAGTCTCTGTATTGTTGTTAAGGTATATTTTGTCATTTTCTGTTTTTTGTCTGTTTTCTGATTAAAAAAAAAATCACATTGTGTGTTGTAGCGTGCCCACACGCTTGATAATTTTTTTTTCTCCACTTCCGGGTCTGACCTATAATTAAGTATTTACTCAACCCGGAAGGGTGTCCTTTTCACTCTAATGAGCCTCCCCGTCCTTCGCTTCTAGTCCGACATGACAGGTCGGTTCACCGGTTGGATCTTTTTACAACTGCCCACCCTAATGGAGGAAGCCAAAGGCCTCCTCACAGTCTCGGGTGATTTCATATTCGCCCCAGGAGTCCCCGGTCACTCCTCGAGGGTGGCCCACCTCAGTGAACCCCGCCCCTTTCAGACCAGCGCTGCTGTTTTGTACCCTAAAAACACAAATCTTGAAATGTATTTATCCAACATAGGAACGGGAACAAAGGAACCTAGTCCAGCCTGGTGTCCATTTTTTCGGCAAAACGCACAGGACATCGGGTTTACACATTGCGCTCGCCGATATTCGGGGTTACCCCATCTAAAGCGTTCTACCAGCACCGGTGTAATTGGCTGGTGTATCCCCAAATGCCCAGCAACGACAACACGTATTCTCCTATTCTCGGATGTTTTTGAACGATAGAGAACCAGCAAAAAAGCATCCGGTTTTTATTCAGCGGTAACCCCACCCGATTGACAATCGCCTTCCTCGTGTCACCGAATGTCAGATGAACCAACCACACCCTGAATTCTTCCTCACTCCCTAATGCCCGCGTCAGTGCATCCGTAATTTCTTTCTCAGTGGTATTCACAGAAGTGTCTTTGAGATGGACAACTGTCCGTCGGCTCTCACTAGATTTAACGTCTACACCAAAACCAGCCGCCTTCGCTCTGAAGACTCTCCTAAATTACTCCGTCTCCGCGGAAATCTTAATTTTAATGTGTAGACCGTCGATTGGGCCTTTATGAAGAGACAAATTCTCTCCAACCTCCTCATCGGCCACCGACTCCTTCACCGAACGAATCGGCATAAATCCTTCCCATAGACTTAACGATGATGGTTCCACCGTCAATAACTGTCGGAGAAGTACGCCTGGTACCCGTAATGTCCACCCCGTATATGTCCTTTGGTACCATATCTCCAGAAAGCAAAACTACCGTAATCTTGTCCTCCTGGCCACGACAAATCTTAATTAATAGCTTCCTGATATATTCACCCATTTTGTTCCTTGGAATAAAGAAATCTGATAAGATAGTCAACGTCAATATTCTCTTTAATCCTGATCTGTGTTAGCAGTTTTTCTTCCCTTTTGGCGAATCTCAGATGAACCGTGTAACTCGACATCTGTATGTGCAACCCCAACACCGTGGAATTCACAGCAAAAACTTCTCTTGGTCTGACATACGGTCTATGTGGTGCAACATCAGTGCCACTTTGCATGCTAAGTTGATCATTAAAATAACACGCATCCCCATCACTTCGGAGGGTGTCTACCTGTTCCACTCTCGGCAAAATGCCCCTTGGCTATTTTCTCCGGACCACTCTTAGTAATTTCTCTTCCGTTATCTGGACATTGACAACATTTCTAATATCCTGCTCTCAGGACTCCTCTGTCTGCGTTTGGGCCCCTTGGTAATCCCTTGGTAATCTTTGTGTACGACAGCTCATACAATGAATTAACCATGGCTTCCAGGTCATGAGCCTTGACAAGGGCCCGACTTGCAGACGCTTTTATTTCACATTTTGTGTTTACATTCTGTTGTATCAACTTATCCAGAATCAGCAACTTTTCCAACAAATGTTCCATAACGTCCCCGTGACTGCTATCCAGTATCACTTCGACTTTCCTTTTTAATAGCTCTAGCCCTCTTTTAGTAGCTCTTTCCTTTGGTACCTCAGTTTTAGTTACCGAAATATATATCCCTTTCTTTATAGCGCCCGAGGTACTAGGTGTCGTCGCAATTTGCTATGATAAAGGAAGCCATTCATTCCTCTTCTAAGGAGCTCTTATTTACTGGCTCTGGCAAACTGGACCATTGTCGCTGCCCTCCCTTAGTAGGAGATTAGTCAGCTAGCCTCCAGTTGTATCGCCTTGAATTACTTCATAATTGTCATTCATTCTCTCTATAGGTACGACAAAAATGCCACATTAATTTTTAATAATTTTGATTAATCGTACATTTCACCGTACGAGTAAAAAGGCGCCACTGCATTAAAACAATACACCACGCCAATCGGTTTGAAGAAACAGGATCTGCCTGATATATAACTTAGAATACTTCGTAATCAGAACAAAAAGTTTAACGATGAGATAATTCCAGGAGAATTTCAAAGAAATAAAAAAAAAATCTGATATGAACAACATATGACTTTTTTGTACGCCTATTAAATTACATATACATTTTTCTTAAAACGAATAGTACATTACTTTTGCGTGTAATTATTATTTCTATTTCATTTTTCGACTTACAAAATTACGGGTGCCTAAACAATACATGTATGTTGTTGTGTGTTCAATTCTTTTCACTTGAGTTGATTATAGGTATAAAAATGCTTAATGACTCAATAATTGCTAACAATAACAATTCCTCAATCGTTGACTAAGCTCTCATGGTATTATGTACATCTCTATAAAAATTTATACATGCAAATAGAAATGATGTCTTTCGTCACGATTATATTTAGATCCGTCATTCGTAGTACACAATGTGTGTATAAAGAAATAAACTTTAGGCCAGTTTATTTAGAGTTCGGGTATTCGGATAACGTTTCTATACGATCGTATTATTTTATAATTACTCATTGTTTTTGGCATATTTTTCTAAATTTATTATTTTTTGCTCATGTGTTATTAGTGAGGTTGGTTAAGGCAGTATTTAAATCCGTAGTTAAAAAAAAGGAACTTGAGTGAGTCAAGCACGTGAAATAATAAATAATGTTAGTGATTTTATGAAGAAAATCAGCTCTAAAAGTAGGCAAATTAAGTGACCACAAACATATAATTTCAAGCATTCAGAAATATGGGAAGAAAGATATGCAAAGAAAGAACTCCTGGTGTAATGGGAATCAAGAACACACTGGTCAGTTTTGATTTAAGTGTAGTTAAAAAAACAGTTAATGAATTTCATTAAAAGAAGAATGAATTACCTACTTTAAAGAAAATAAGCCAAGAATTTCAGTCCTTTATTGATTTTAAAGATAGTATATCAACTTTAGCTGCTACTTTGAAAGAATTAGGTTTCAAATGGCGTAAAACTGAAAGTAACAGAAATCTTTTTAATTAAGAAATCAGATATCAGGCAAATGAAAATTTAATACTTGCAGATAATGGCTAAGTTCAGACAAAGCAATACTACAATTATTTATTTCGATGAAATGTACGTTTTAAGTTAGTATTGCAAAGTCGTGGTCTGACGGTATTATTGAGGGACTTCATGTACCGATTAATAAAGGTGACCGTGTAATAGAATTCATACTGGAGGAGAAATCGATATATTCCGAACGCATTACTAACTTGGAAATCCAGTTCGAAAAGTGGCGACTACCATGACAACATGAATACAGACAATTTCATGAAATGGGCGCGTGAAATGTTGATTCCATATCTTCCACCAATGTCAGTAGTAGTTGTCTATAACGCCTCTTATCACGATATAGGTACTGATAAAGCGCCAAATTCTAACTCTTTAAGAAAAGATATGACCAACTGGTTGGACAAAACCTGTATTGCGTATAGTTAAAAAATGGTTAAACCCTAGTTATATGAATTAAAACAGTTACATAAAACTAAAGTACAAAATATCACCTGGATGAACTTTTGAAAAGAATATGGGCATCGTGTTCTTAGACTCCCATCGTACCATCTTAATTTGAATCCGATCGAGATGGTATGGTCAGTCGTAAAAAGTCATGTGGCAAGTCATAACACAACATTTTCTTTCACAAATATTGAGAAATTAACTACTGAGAAAATGATTTTTTTGAATGAAGATGACTGAAAACCCTATTGTGAAAAAGTAAAAAATATCGATAGAGTATGAAAAACTGGAACTACTGATAGATGAAATGATAGAACGTTAAATGATAAGTGTAAACTCTAATAGTAAAAGTGATAGTGATATTGATTTGTTTAGCGAGGATGGTGAACTTGTTAGAAGATTGAATTAGATACATGAAGAAGATTCAAATAAGCTCATCTTTATTGTTAGAAATTAATAATTTCGTACAAATAAAGGTTATAAAAAAAATAATTACGTATTGTTTGTAATTAGTATATGTAAATATGATAATTATTACCGGGTACAATATGATAAAAAGTAATACTTTGATTTTATACGCGGAGTTGATGTTTTCAGAAAAAGTTGTATGCGCATTCTACTCGTGACGTCACAAGCTCGTGCACTGGCTGGGGCAACCATAATGGTGTCTCGACTGTCATGGAAAATAGTAAGAGCGCCAACTCCAGCCAACCACCAATTAGTTAACATAATTATATATATTACTTTCTCGTCTACCGCTAAAACAGAGCTATAGTTGTAGAAAGGAAAGGATTGTAATCAGTTCAATTAAGGCAAATGCGGTTTTCACTTCACGTTTTGACACCTAAGGAACCAAACAACCCAATCGATACTTTCCGTTTGGTTCGTATATACGTGTATGTTTGTTGTCGCCCTGTAAATCACCTTATATCTTCAGAACTACTGGACCATTTTTGACCAAACTTGGCCAGATTATTTCTACATATGCGTCATTGATGCCATTAAATTTTAAGCTAAAAAAAAAGTCAAGGGGTTGAGGCTGTAGAACAAGGTCACCCTCACTATCTCGAGATTTCGCCTAATTAAGGTCTTAATTTTCTTAGCCACATTTTTTAACAATTAAAAAATAATGTTTCCAAAAAAAACATTTTTTTTAAAGTCGCTTTCCCACTCCCAAACATTTTTCTAAACTAGTGGCTAAGTAGGTATACTTATCAATAGTACCCCCTGTCACCACAAGGAACGCTACTGTAGGACTGGCGTACAGCTGTACAAAAAAATATTATATTTAAATAAAATGATAAATATTTTAAATTAAGTTTTGTGTGTGTATATATGTGTAAGCCATGCATCAGAAAAAAGCCACGTGGGGAAAAATTTTACAACTGTATATATACAACAAGTTTTGTATGTATATATATACACACACACACAAGATGTTTATCAAAACCGTTTCAATAATTCAGAGGACGGGCCCCATACTGAAATAAAGAAAAACATTTATATATGTCCCGGAAACGCTTAGTTTACCGACTAACCACCATTTTTGTATTTTTAAAATAAAAATTTCCATTTCTCTGAAACGGTTAATTTTATCTCGCTGAAATTTCGTAAACTGCTAAAAAAGTATCAAACGTTTATTTGAATAAAAATAATAAACCTGATCTGTCAGACGATTTCAAAATGTAAACTTATTAATTAATATCTTTTCCACCGGAAAAGATAATGTAATAGTTACGTTTTTACAAAAATGTGATGAGATTTTGTTATTACAAAAAAATTGATAACTTCCTTACTCACCTAGTAAATTTCATACACACATTTTTTTTATTAAATGAGAAGTACATAACATTTATTTCATTAATAACTTTGGTTATTTTTTTTTAATTGTTATTTTTGAATTATTATTTCGTAATTTTCTTTTACAATCAGAGGTTAAGAAGTATTAATAAATCAATATTCTTAAATTTAAAAAATAAAAGTGGTATGAAGTCTGAGTTTGAACCGATGTGCCTTCTCCTTGATCCAAATAGATCTAAATATTTCCTTGATTAAAATTTTATTTGGCTATATCTCTAGAACCAATTGAAAATAAGTAGCATCTATGATGCATCGATGAAATGTTCTTCAAGAAGAGCTTATTACTACCGTTAAGAAAAAGTCCAAAGTCCAAAATTATTTTGGAATATTTCCAAAAATCTAAAATTTTGCGATCACAATAGTTTCTTTCCTTCGTAAGAGGAAATAAAAACGTTAAACATTTTATGACCATAAAAATCCAACTTGTTTATTAAAATCCGTTGATAAATAACAAAGCTTTAGCAATCATTCTTGATGTAAGTCACTTCAAAAAGAGATCTTGATGTCCTGAAGTTTGTCGCAATGTTAATTTTCACTTTAACAGCCTATGTAACCTGAATTATTACATTTTTAGATAATTGCAGTGTTTAAATGATGTCATCCTATGAAAAAATTACCAAAATATGTGAGATATTTAGTAGAACAATAGTCAGTTGCATTTCAGAAAATAAAAGAAATCTGAAAAATACAATCTCATTCTTTTTATACTTAAAAAAAAGAAATAAGTTCCTTTTTTATAATGTTTGTAGTTGTAACAATTCCAGAAATCTAACACACCCAAAATTCAGAGCTTCGGAGATATCATACGTAAAATTAACTTGATGTACTAATCGACTAAACAAATGATCTTCTCGGATTACCATGCTATTATACATATTAGCGGTTATGAGCTGTGGTCGGGGTACGTACTGTCCTGCTGGTTTACCGCTGTCAAATCATTTACAAGCAACGTTGTCGATAACATTCCCTCTTTATCCGTTTGATTACGGTTACTTCCTTTCATTTTGATTTCTTCGATAATTGTCATATTACAATTACAATTATTGTAATTGTAATTGTAGCCACACTTCTGTCATTAGTAAATTATGTTTTTGTCACATTTCAGAAAAAATGTGGTCCATCTTCCACAACTATCCGATCATTTTTTATAAGTTTTAGTAACTGAAACAGAAGGTAAAAACAATTTTGTTTAATTTTATCAAAAAACATGTTTTGTAAAATACTTTTATTTTGTACCTAAGTTTAAAATATACAGGACATCACTTTTCTTATGAAGTTAAAACGTGATTAATTTTTTGAATATTTCTAATACATGCACACGGCCAGTTTCATCACAAAGACTAGAAGGATATGGCTAGAAGAGATCACAGGATTCTTTGCAAATAAACAATTATTATAATAGTCTGTAAACCCAAGAAATTCTTTAAATTTTAATTCATTTTTGGTACTACAATTTGTCTTTTTTATAAACAGAATAATAGTTTAATTTAATTACGTAAGTTAATGAGAGTCTTTTTATAAAATATGAATAAAATAAGAACAATTCGGTTGCACAAATTGACTGGTTCTGTAATAAATGGCAATCATTGAATATGTTTGTGTGATAGCTGGTTTTTTTTTATATATAAAATAAATCAAAGGAACTGAAGTTTTTAAAAATAAAATAAAAATATTAATTTACCTAAGTATATTTTAATATGTAATTACAGCCAATAAAACGCCATTTATTTAATAACTTAATTAATAACTTATAAGTCGTTTCGCTTCATCATTTCCTATACACTGTTGTATTCAGTTCCACAGATTTCCAATCGCTGCTTGCACTAGCGGTGGTGCAAATGTGTGGTGTCAGTAATGTAGAAAGATTTCCTTAGCAAAGTAAGTAAGTACGGAAAACGTGCCGGCTATGCCACATCCACTCCTATGGAAATCATTTGGTCTGAAAACTTCTCTCAAAGTCTCGTCATGGATGCTTAGGCATCATTGGCTGTTACTCCACTTTGCTGAAGCCATACCACATTCGAGTTGATTTATAGACAAAGCAATTCAGCAGAAAGAAAATTTTAACATTATTGTGCACTGGTCAAAGAAATCAGATTCTACGATAAAAAAATTTAATCCACACAATTCCACGAGAGATAATACAGATTATTTATTCACAAAATAAAAAGTTGAGATTTATATTTTTAGATTTTAATAAAAAGTCCATCTCTTTTTACAATCAAATTTAAATCTATAAAAATTATCGTGCTTAAAAATGAAGTCTTGTGATAAAAATATATATTTTATTTTAAAACCTAGGTACTAATTGCTGGGCGTGCCTGCAGCACACCTCGGCAGCAAGGCCCTTCGGGTGGGTTGTCCTGACAAGTGTCGTCTCGGAATGGGATTATTACGTGTCCAAAATTTATTAGTTTTTGCGTAAAAGTATTATTTTTTGAATGAATAAAATCGATATAAAGAAAGTTAAATTTGAAATTGATGCTAACGAATCAGGATTCTCCGCTAGTGATCCGTTGCCTAATTTTTGGTTATAGTTTGTTATCTTATGAAGAAAAACAATCACATAAATAGATTTTTTCGTTCATTATTTTATGAAGAAAATCAATTACTTAAATAATTTTTTTCTTATGCGTGATGAATGGCCTAAAGAGTGGGGTGCAAACACTCATAAGAAAAAGCTGACAAGTACATCAAATTTTTAATTTGAAGATATGCTTCTTCATATCTTCTTTACATAATCTTACATATCACCATTTAACACCTTAAATCCAGTCTGAGATATTGTATTAAAATTATTTGTTACATTTTAGTGCGTTTAATTTAAGAGTGGTGTTTTTTAAAAAAAATTTACATAGTTTTTATTATCTACTTTTTGTGCAATTATTATAAGAATGGTTTTAAAAAAGTTTTTTTATACATTTTTTTTTATTTTATAATTTTTAGTCTTCATAAATTTATACTCTACAGCTGTGCTAGCGCACAAGTTTGAACGTATTTAGTGCAAGATCGGATCGGTACGTTTTACGGCGGGTGAGTGCAATCAATACATAGGGCTAAAAAATTTAATTTTCGGATAACCAAGATCGGGTCGATCAAGAATGACTCGATGCTTTAAACAGTTAGCGTTCGACCACCTCATACATAAGCCGTTTGAGTGTAAAAATCGGATGCGCGGTTACCGAGATATTATATTGCGATGGGGTGGCCCCTCATTGCATTCCCTCCCCATTTTCCGAACGGCGCGCGGCGCCCCTGGGACACTTGAAAATATTATTACCCGACAGGTACTATTGAATCGAGGAGGTTGAAAAATTTTTCAAACCGCTAGGAGATACCGTTTACGAGATATCTGCGATTTTCGTCCGAAAATTCGGATCCAGTTAAAAAGTACTAAATTTCCGAAAACTTCGATATATATTTTGCATACATATGTGTATAAGCTGTATATCGATATGTAATAATATAAAAAGTATACACACGAGGCATGTACCAACACGAGGCATGTGCTAACGAATCGGAATTTCCGCTAGTGATCGGTACATTCCGGTGCAATGCTAAGACGAACCACACAGAGACACACATATAAATGCCGTTTAATAGGATAAGATTATAGTTTTGAAGTATATTAAGCAATTAGAATGAAAAAAGTAATTCCAAATCACATGTCTTAATGATAAACAGAAAAAGTACATTGCATAAACACTATCAGTGCAATATATACATTTTTTTAAATTGTTTTTACAATGTTATAAATTTTATACGAAGGGATGTGACACTCAATCTAAAAAGAGTCAGAGAAATAAAATATTTCTGAAGTTTTATATTTTATACTAGCCTACATATTGTGCTCAGATCCCTTACGATCTTTCTTTTTTTATAACCCCAGTTTACTCTGTCACCCTTTGCTTCCTACCCACCATTGTTATAGTGGTAAATCATGACCGATGTAAATTTGTATGTCACCGGCTAGGACGAGAAGAGAAGCTTAGTTGTGCGGTTATATTTCATCTCTGTCTGTGTAAAACCACTAGACCCTCTGCTAATACCGGAATCGCCTCCTCTACATCATCGGGTTGAACCTCCCAGATTTCACCACCAGCTACAATTGTGAAAGGTCAGATAGGGGTTGACTCTGAAATTCCTATTTACTATGTCGTTGACAACATGTCTAATATACTTACTGTCGTATTCAAATGTTTATCCTCTTTCATTTCTTTTGTTTTTTCTTTAACGAAAACCTGTTTGAAAAACAACAGATCTTTACGTAGGTTAAGTATATTCTACTTATTCTTTAGTTTCTTTAAATTTTTTTCTGTCAAAATATGGGACTATTATTATAAATATAATTTTTGTTATAGTATTTGATACATACTATCAGTTTTCACTGTAACTAAAATATTTAAACACTGTATCTAATGTTTACTCTAAAAGCCGTGACTTCTTTCCCAAAAAATAGGAAGAATTTCAGGACATGCAATAAAAGATAAAATAATAAAAAAGATTCCTTATAAATATAAGTATGGAAAGGTATAAATTTTAAGTTGTTTCATACAAATTTGTCGGAGGATTTTTTTTTCAATGTCACAGAAATATTTAAAAAATTAAATTAAGAATAAAATTTGATGTCACATGATGATGATTTGTTCATTTTGAATGAAACATGCCCCGTAAAGAAATCTTTCAGAAGAATTGTTGTAAAACCTAATAAATTAGTATGATAAATCACAACTGTTTAAGTTTTACGTAAAATAACGTTTTTAACCTACTTTCATTGTATAATATTTTTAAAAATCGTTTTGTTTTTTTTTTTTTTGTTTTCATCAGGCACTTTATCAATTAAATAAGAAGATTGGATTTTGGAACCATCCCGGAATTCATTAAAAATAGAATCACCTAGCTTTTTTACAATATAATTAAAAAATCCACAATTTACAATATAACTAAAAAACTTAAAAAATATTTTTTAATGCATAAATTTTCTTAAAAGAAATTAAATATACTTTACGTTCTTCACAAAACTATTGAAAAAATGAGGGCATGTTTAACCCTGCTGTTCTGTTTGGGTCATATTGACCTGAAAACATTTTTATTTACTTATAATTTTCCTCCCGTTAATGTAATAAGTTTCTGATTCTATGACTTTGTATCTCCAAATGCAAAGTTTACATATAAATTTTTGTTTTTCATTTTATATTAATTTTTTGTCACATATTTGTAGTTTATACTAATGTACTGTTCGGGTCAATATGACCCGATGTAGGCTTTAACAGTTAATTTGTCATAGAGTTGTTTATTTACGCTCTATTCTGTTGTTTTAGGTAATGGTAAGTAAAAGTAATGTTTTATATCTTTATATATGTTTAGTTATATAAGTTTTATGTTTTTATTTATAATTCAATTAAACAATTGAAATTAAACATTTCAATTGTTTGAAATATTAATATATTGAATAACTTTAATGTTATTCCTGATATATAAATAAATAATTACTAAAAATGAGTTTGTTACAATGAATTTCATTTCAGTACTTATTCATGCACCTTCATGTTGAACTGGCTTCAAGAAATTCAGATTTTAAAATTAGAAAAAAATTCCTGAATAATGTTTTTAATTAATGATATATAATATTGTGTATATACACAATATTATACCAGGGATGGTCAAAATGTGTATTTCCGTTGAAATCTGAAAATCGAAGTTTTTCACCATCAGAATACTATATTTACTTCGTACAAGGAAGTAATTAATTAATAAATAGAGATCAGAATCTCCTGTAAAAAATACAGAAGTACAAACTACAAAATACATTCAGTTATGGTCAAAATGGATTTATGGTTAGTTATTGTATTTTAAATTTATGCGAAGATTTTATAAATAAATTTTTAATTTATTAAGGATATCAATGGAAGCATAATAAGACCCATTCTCACAAGGTATAATATTATGTTGTGTTATATGGAAACAGATTTTTTGTCCTTAGCCACGAGTTACCAAATAAAGTTATATTATTTTTTCAGAAAATTGTAAAAAAATATTCAGAGAATTAAATAAAATCATAAAACTGATTTTAAAGAGAAAGTTATGCGAAAAAAGCAATTTATGATGTATTTGAAAGGCGTTAAATAATAACGGTCGAGAACCTTCTTCACTGAAATGCAGGGTAAAAATCTGGCACTGCGTCAAGTTGTAGAGTTATTTCATATACAGTAGTTTATTATACTCGGTATTACACTCGGTCCGACGGGCTGTCAGAACAGTAGATTCTGACAATCTCGAGAGGACTCTCTATTATGTATGAAATTAGATTAGCTAATTTTCAAGATGAAAATTTAGGTGGGCCAACATATCCAATACAAAATGAATTTTATAATATCAGTACAATTTTTTTTAATTTTGATTGGGCATTCCATTGTTATAATTGTACGAGTATTTTTTTTACTGAGCAAGCATATTTTAAATTTCTACGAATAATTATTCCCGTTTCACATTATCATAATTTTAGTTCATTTTAAGTCGATTTTAGTCATTTTAACTTGAACATTAACTTAACTCTTTACACTCTTTTTTCTAATACAGTTCAACATCATATTTTATCGGTTCCGCTTCTATGTCTAGTAAACTCGACAATGAAACTTACATGTAGCATTCATTTGTTGAGTATGGCTCGACATTTTTAAAATAATCACGTATTTTTAACGTAACGGAAAGGTTGCAAGCAGTTCTTCAAATTATGGCCAAACTGTTAAAAAAGAATGAATTGCATCAGAACGGTGATTTTCGTGATGAATCGTAACAGTTCAGTTAATGATATATTTCAAGTAAAAAAAAAAATCTCAGTCTCCAGAAGATTGAGGTTCAAAGAACCTTGATATAAAATCTTTGTTTCTCAAAGACGGGCATTCATTATACTTCGGACCCTTTGCCCAAATCTGACGGGGGTTAATTCCCTCTTTAATGAGGTCCACCGGAACTAAGTAATGCAAATTCCTGAGCACAATCAGAAAAGTTTTCTCATCCTTCCCTTGGTGAATGTATGTCCTAATTGGACATACATTCACGAGGACATACCTTCTCAGGAATGGTCGATTGGAGATTACACAAGACTACACTTCATTCACATTCATACATGTCATCCTCATTCATCCTCTGAAGTAATACCTTATGGTGCTTCCAGAGGCTAAACAGATAAAGAGAGGTTTTACTCACTGCCAGCCTCCGTTGCGCAAGTAGTAGCGTCTCAGCCTTTCATCCGGAGGTCCCGGGTTCGAATCCCGGTGAGGAATAGCATTTTCACACACACTACAAATCATTAATTTTCATTCTCTGTTGTAATACATAAGGTGGTTCAGAAGGCAAAAAAAAAGATTTTACTCATGAACGATGTCTAAAATTCTCCTGTATAATTCCAATTCCATTGAAGTTTCATGAAGTTGTTTAACACTAACCCTCCGTAAATTGTAATCACCCTTACCTACAACCGTTTCAAATAGTTCATAAAGCTACATTATGACAGTGATAGCATATATGATGATTGAAGGAGATCTAACAGATTTTTTCTGGCATACACTAATGCTGGAATCTTCTATTGGAAGGTTATCATACCTATTCGACAAAGGTAAGTCATTGGAGGCATAGTTGGGGGTTCGTGGCACTGTAAGATTGACAAGGCACAAGCATAGCTTTCTGTGGAGCGGAACCCAGCTGAAAGTCCATACACCAGCTGCAGAATCACTTACTGAGAAATCGACTAAATTAATAACAATGTTACTGTTAATCAGCTTCCTAGAGATTATTTTCTGGAGGATAACATTTAGGATCCGTATAATAGAACGAGGTATAGAGAATATAACTCCGAAATAAATTAAAAAAAAAAAAAATTTCCTATTTGTAAGGTAGAAAATTTGAAAGATATATTGCATATACCATTCAAGAACAGGCGAAAATAGATGGTTAAAGAAATTATGCAAATTCTTCAGCAATGGAAGACCTCATGAAAAACATAGGGAGTGACCTCTCTTCTATTTTGCACCTTAACTTTACTTCATCTAAAGAGATTAACTACATATTGAAACATATTGAAGCAACAAATAAAGCCATGGGTATTTGGTGTATTGATGTTCCATTTCCATTCTGCATCAAAACCTTTGTCATGTTTAAAGAATTTAATTAAATATTGAATAAGAAAAAATGCCCCATCCTTTTATTTTGGACCTGCGAATACAGACAACTTTATGCATATAATTTTGTTTTCAACAAAATTATGTTCTCTTTATATTTACTTTGTAATCCATTGTTTGGATCATTTTTTTCCTCGAATTGAATTGAATTATTTTTTTTTGCTAAAATTAATTTTTCAGTAGTCCTTTACTTTTTAAATATTTATTTTTAATTTTTAGTACGTTGTTTAAATATTTATTTTTTTAGATTTTCAATTTTATTAGAAAAGAAATTTTTAAATAAACATTTAAGTTTACTTTTTATTTTATATTTTTTAGTCACAATAATTTAAATTTTTATAAAAAAACAAACACTAGTTTATTAGTAAATTTTACATATTCTATAATTACAATGTTTTCAATATAATTTCATTTTTTTAGGGTTATAAAATAAAATTAAAACGAATATCAAATTTTGAGAAATTAATTGAAATTAAGTGTACTTAAATATCAACTAATTAATCACACATTTTATTTTATAAAAAAACTATTTATCCCGATATATAAACTAATCAATTTAAATTTATAAACTATAATTCACATTACATTTCTCTCGTTCTTCTAATATTTCTTTAGCATTACGCTTTAAAGAACACTGGCGTTCTATTTCAAATCGCAGCTCGCGCTCTTTAGTTGACTCTCCGGCACGAATTTGATAATAAAACTTACGTCTAATCCAGTCGAATCTGTCGCTGTTTTGTGTTTCGTTAGCTTTAGGCTTTAAATTGCACTGGCATTCTCTTTCTGAATTAAAAATGCACTACTGACTTACTTCTATTGAACAAAACTGCGATTGAAGCTGTTCTTGTAAATTTCTACGATGGATCAATGGTTTTTGCTTTCTGGTTAGCAATTTCCATTCTAGAACACTTGCCTTTATTCTAATCAGCTTAATTCCTCTGTTCATTATCCGGTAATTCACTTATCCGTCTCTTACGCCGAGATGATGACTATTCATTCTAGTGTACTTTCTGTCTTCTCTATTCCACAAACAAAAAATACCACTAACATTTAGAATCTATTAAAAAAAAAAAGGTAATATTATTAATATATTAAAATGTTCCGAAACATATGCATGTATGAAAAAAATATATTGAATTTTACAAACAAAATACAAATATTATTGTAGTATAATAAAAGATATCAGCCTCACGTACTGCACACATGCACAACCCATACCTATCTACTGTGCATGGGTACTGTTCCCCCCAATTACTGCTCATGTCAAAACGCGTATTACTAGTATATATTTCTAGTCTATAGGTTTCACAAATATTTGAATTAAAATTACTTATTTCTAAAAATTAATAATAATTGTTTTAGATTTTTCTTTTTTAATTTATATTTATAATTCTTATACTATCAATATAATCCTTCTCTACATAATTTTTTTAATTTTTAAAAACCACCAGCTGTGTAAGGTGATTAAATCAACATTTTTTCAGTTATTGTTTTTTGCAATACTGAATCAACACTCGTACGTGGGAAAGTAAATAATAACACTCACACACACGCGCGCACAAACTCAAACATATAAATAGACGACAAACGAACAAATTTCTCTATTGAAGATTTACTACAGTGTAAGTGACGAATTAGGTAACAGAGTGATGTGTTGGAAGTCTTTTACGTGAATATTAGTCCATCTTGTTGGACATTAATAGCTTTGTAATGGGGAATTGACTGACCTGAATCATTGAGGTTTAAATCTACGTTAAAATATCTCACTTCCACTTCGTATATATCTTAAACTAATGCATGTAAATCTAGTTGGTTTGTAAACGTTACCAGGATTTAAATATATTATTTACTACAACACAATAAGAAAAATAATCTAAAATTACTTTATTTTTCTTTTTATATTTTACTCGCATTGTTTATAAAAATATTTTTATTACTTTCTGGTCGCAAAATTACCACCAGAGTTATATTATTTGATACATACTGTCAGTTTTCTTTGTAACTAAAATATGTAAACACTGTATCTAATGAATACTCTAAAAGCCGTGACTTCTATCCGAAAAAAATGGGAAGGATTTCAGAACATGCAATACAAGATAAAATAATAAAAAAGATTCCTTATAAACAGTTAACTGATGAGTTATGTTAACTTTTGCTATTATCACTTGTTTTACATGTGCACAAAGGTTACCATTTTTTAAGTATTTTATAATTACTAAACTTACATGAGTTAATTTTTTTTTTCATAACCTCCGGAACCAACGTTAAGGTATATCTTCAGAGGATGAGATAAATGAATTGGAGCGTGTGTGAAAAATGCCATGCCTGACTGGGATTCAAACCCGGGACCTCCGGATGAAAGGCCAAGACGTTACCACTCGCGCCACAGAGGCTAACATAAGTTAAATTTAAATTAAGTTATGTTAACTTAATACTTAAGTTACCGAATTTAAGTATTTTTGTAATTGATCGTTACGAGACAATTAAATAAAATAAATAAATTAGCCCCCTCCCCCAAAAAAAGTGTTATAATCTAGACTCCCCGACGAAAAAACTCAATTTTCAGTTTAAAATTTTGCTTCATCATTTTAATACGGCATAGTAAAACTATATAATAAAAAATGAATATCAAATTACGTAACACCATGTTTATCTGATCTTTATAAATAATGAATTCATGATGTAATTAATCCATTTCTCATTAATTAGTTTTATATGAAAAAAATTAAAATTTCTAAAACTAGATGTGAAGTTTTATACGGTTTATCATTATATATGGTAAGACTTAAATAATTTTACAGCAGCTAAGCATTAAATACAATTAAATTTTCCTTATGGGTCTACCACAAAAATATCTTCTTTTTTTTTATTTAAGACGATCACTTCCATATGCTTTCATGAGAAATAACTTTTAATATCTAAATTAAAAAGCTAGGGTTACTGCAAATCTTTTCATAAGGAATTAAAAAGCAAAAATCTTTAAATAATTTTTTTTTTAAGATGATTATGGCAACCTTAATAAAAATGCTTTCTGCCATTTAATATATTTCGTAGATAGTTTGAAAAGTCGTTGTTATTTCAAAACTACATTCCAAGTAGTGATGCATATCAAACAATAGGTTCCTTTGAGGTAGGATTATTAGATAAGCCTACCGGCCTGGTCTATTGGATAACGCGACATCGCAAATCAGTTGATTTCGAAGTCGAGAGTTCTAAGGTGCAAATCCTAGTAAAGGTAAATCCTAGTAACCTTTATATGGATTTGAATACAAATCGTGGATACCGGTGTTCTTTGTTTGGGTTTCAATTAACCACACTTCTCAGGAGTGGTCGACCTGAGATTGTACAAAACTACACTTCATTCACATTCATACATATCATCCTCATTCATCCTGTGAAGTTATACCTTACTAAACTTCGGGAGGCTAAGCAGAAAAAGCAAGAAAGGATTATTAGATATATTATTTTTTTTAATAGTTCTCTGTTTAGTGGTTATTGAATAGGTATTACTGTTGACTACTTTTGAAACTAACAATGAAAAATACTGAATTGCTGCCATATTAATTAAAGTTGTTATATTCTTAAGTTTTTTACAAATATATTTTCAATTCACATTAAAATTATGAATTCAAAATATTAAATTATTAACTGTTCAAAAAATATTTGTACAGTTTTTACCTACTTTTAGGAGAAAATTGCAGTATTTCTTTCGGTTACACTTTGTGTGTGGGGGGGCTGGAAATTAATTTTCTTTTCGTTATGAGCTACAAGGAGTACAAAAATACCACTCATTTAAAATGTAATTTCTACACATTATATACGTATATAGGATAATGTATACAATTTTTGGCTAAAAAGTTTGAAAATTAAATTATCAATTTCATTAAAATGTAAATATGCTATATGCTATATCAGTATATCTGAAATTGTGTATGTGAAAATTTTATGAAAATTGGTTTAGTTATTCTTCAGTTACATTTAATTTAAAGACGAAAACAGACAACATAATCTCAATTTGAAGTTATATTGACTTTCTGTTGGTATATTTTTCATACGCGCTTATGTAGTGAGATAGAATAGTCAGATACAGTGGAGTTTAAACTTGATGCTTATGAAAAAAATCCTTTCCTCATTTTTTAATTATTTCATCATATTACAGTTTAGTAATTCCTTATAAGTAGAAAATATACTTCAAATTAAATTAAAAAAAGTTATACCTCTTTTATTTTTATCATTTAATTTAAATGTTATTGGATTGTTGCCGCTATTACCACCACACCCCCCGAATTAAAGATTGTTATGCGTGCAATATGCGCGTACACTTTATTTAGAATCATTGAATTAAATTTAAAAAATTAATATTTAAATAAAATATTATTTCAGATTAAGTTGTGTGTGTAAGCCGTGCATCAGAATCTACCCATAGTTGTAGGACTTTTGCGTGACGGATATATCCTACAACTATGTTGTAAGGGTTTTCCCTGATACACACAGAATTTTGTTGGGTTATAATTCAGTTAAAAACATTTAAAGTGTTTTAAATAGGTGAGTTATTCATAAACAATTTTAGAATCTTTATCACAATCTGTAATTCTCTTGGAAGAAAATAAGTTATATATTCTATAAATAGTTAATGATATTCAACAAATAAGATTTATAATAAGCGAAAAGTTTCACTTAACACTAAATTTCAAACACTACAAGTGGTTTTTATATTTTGGCCGTAATGTTTTACATATGATCGATCATCTACATGGAAATTCTGAACCGATGCTAACCTTTTAACCATAATTCAATGATAATTTTAATATTCCGCTCTAATGTTCATTAATTGTTGTTTATTCACAATATAAATACAAATATTACAATGTAAAAATTGATGTAATTTGTCTCATTTTTATTTGTTTAATTTTTTTGTTTATTTTTTTTTGATTCGTTTAACTTGAAACCTTTATCTGTTATATTTCCTGTGTGATTTTTTAACAGTTTCTCTTCATCATCAATTCGTTAGTTTTCTGATATTCTTTAATTTTATCTTAAATTATCGAGTATAATTTATTAATAATAGTTATAATATATAAAAATATTATTGGTAATAAATATCAATAAAACAGTAATTTTATTTCGAGAGTTATAATAACTAAATCTGATTGCTTCATTACCTTGTAGTCAAACATCGTGTCTCATGAAGTAACTGAAGAAGTTTCAAGATGTGATCTACATGTTAAAATAAAAAAATTCTAATGTAACCAACACATGACTTCCTTGACCGCCTATTAAATTACATATTCACAGTTTTTTTTTTTTTTTTTAAATCAAATAGTACATAAAATTTTATTTTATTAATAACTTCTGATTTTTTGTATTTTTTATTGTTATTATTGAATTATTATTATTTATCGTAAACATTTTTTTTACAATCAGAGATTAATAAAAATATATTTAAATTTAAAAATGAAATAAGTTAAAAAAAAAGAAAAGGAGATAGAGTCTGAATCAAGCCGATGTGTACCTTTGTAAGATGCAAATATCTGGTAATTAAAATTTTATTTGACTATAACTTTGAAACCAAAAAAATAAGTACCACTTATGATATATCGTGAAAATGAAAAGCTATCAATGAGAATTTATTACTGCAGTTAAGAAAAAATCCAAAATCAAAATAAATTTGGATTTTGGATTTCTTGGAGATCTTTGTTTCAGTCGATTGTAATGAAAAGAGGATCAACACAACTAAATGTTACAACAATCCTAAATCCATCTTGCCAAAATTACTTAAATGGATTCAGGGTTGGTCAAAATGAATATTTATATTGAAATTTGTAAACCGAAATTTTCTGCAATTTCGTTGTATTTCGTAAAAGGAAGTAAAAAATAATAAATAGGAAAGATAATAAGTAAATTTTATGTTGTTTCAAAAAAATAATCTCAATGGTCGTTTAGTAATAGATAAAAAATTGGGATACAGGTCCTTATATTTACCACATTATGTCTCTAAAAATTAACCGCTTCTCCTGGTAGCAATGTTCCTTTCGTATCAAAAGTTGTAGGTCCGGTTAGGTTTGGGATTATTTTCATGTAATACAAAATCTATTTATTATCATAATAAATTTACTGTAAAAAGTTAAGATAGCTAAGATAAGATACTTTGTGTAAATTGAGGTTAGGGGCCTGAAGTTACTAAAGAAAATATAAATGCATAAATAACTTGAGCACTCATTCATCTGCTGTAGGATTATAGAAACTTTTAGAGAATTAAGAAATTTGTATGATTATTTACGTATTTTAAAATTGTTGAATTCACTCAAGTAGGGATTCTTTTTATTTATTATTCGATAAATTTCCGTGGATTTTGATTACTTTCTCATGTTCATTTACCAATTAGCTTGAATATCTTAGTCGTTGTAATTAATCCCTAACATCAATGATGAAAGGGAGGGATAAATAAATATTATATTTTATTATTTTCAGTTATTTATTAATTTTTTTTTTTAACACCTCAACGGTAACCGCATCCGCCGATAGGCATTACACTGTCGCCGTGATGTGTCATGGTAGCAGTCTCTGCGCCTCTCCAGAGGCTAGCAATCAAGGTCCCTTCAGATTCATCAGAGCAAGCGGACTTCCTCTTCTGAATATTCAACGTGCCCTCCTCTAAAGGGCTGTCCTTCCCGTCTCTACACTACTAGAACCAGGCATGCATTTCAGATGCCTTTTCTTATCGCGTCCATTTCACATCTTTAGAGTCCCTTGTATCATCATCGGGAAATTCCAATCCACCTACTCTTGCGTGTGTAGAAGAGCTATTGCGTGTAGAAGAGCTCTTGCGTGTAGAAGAGCTATCTCACTGGTCCTAAACGTCACCACGTTTCGACCCCAGGAATTCATTATTTTTTAACGCCTTGTGTTTTTTTCTTAAATTAATGTTTTATCCATCACCATCCCATTCTTCCCCAGCATATCCAATCCTCCCTGACATAGACTCTGTTGGCTTCATTATCCCCTCCTCTCATTACAAATTGCTGTCAACGTTTACCACTGAAACACATGGGTTGAACGCAACACGGTGATATAATCCTGATACATAATTAGAAACATCAAGTAAGATAAAAAAAAAACAACATACAAAAATCAAATTAATAAAACAACAATAAATTATACAATGGCAAATTTCCCATGCCCTTACTCCCTCAGTGATGTAGGAAACTCCACATCAGTACGTGAGTTATAAACAAGATACAAATATTATAAAACCTAATTAAGTAAATAAATAATAAAATTCAAGGTAGCAATCATATATTTTGTTACTTTGTATTTAAAATTTAATGTCCGTTGTAAAATTTACTGATCCATAGGTATGGCTACTCCCCATTCTTGCAACTATACTTGGTATGCGAACATGGTATACTGAACACAAACAAAATTATGAATAAAAATACAACAATTATACAATATTATAAATTATACTAATCTAATTTTTCTGATTCTCCTCTCTCTCGCAACATAATTCAAGTTCTGCATTTTTCACCAGTAATCATCCCCTAATTAGTAGAGTGCACTTCATCCAGTCTTTACAGTATACAACTCATTACTTGACACAATTTCTAAAGAATGAAGTGAAGAACATAACAACACATTAATGATATAAACAGAATAATTTCACGAATCTACAAATGCTGCCTACTTAATTGTTGACATACTCGCTAATCATGTAAATGATTCAGTTATCAATCTCAACGATCGTCTTTGTACATGAAGTAAGTAATATCTCATAGCACACAATTACTTATAGTTCTTTAATAATCAGTATCATAATAACAAAGTGTAAGCATTACATTTTTCTCCGTAAGACAAAGGAAATTTTATAGTCATCACACAACAACAATCTAACAATCCCAGACAAACCCAACCCGACGTCAGTGCAACAACTATGCACACGTTCTGGGCGGACAACGATGAGGTATCTTGGTACCTTTACTTAAGTCGGCTAACGGGGAAATGGTGTTGCTCAGGAGCTCCCTGTGAAGTACGGGATTGGCGGTCTCGAGCGGTCCGAACTGTTTGCAGTTGTGCTTCCTGGCTTCGCTGCTTGCGGCGTGAGTGGGAGGCATGACAGTGATCTGTTTGCCGATGCTGGTCGAAGTGCGGACGGGGAGTATTTATTACTCCAGATATGAAAAAGTCCAAAATCCAAATATTTTTTTTATTTTGGGCGTTTGTGGACACTTTTTGTTCAGTCGATTGCAATTAAAATGGGAGGTGCACAACTAGATGTTACAACAGTCCAAAATCCAAAATTTTAATATTCTACGGGTAATCGTTTTAGAGTTATGCGAGATATATATGTACAAATGTATAGACCTCATGCCGTAACTAGTCAAAATGGATTCAGGGATGGTCAAAATGGATATTTCCGTTGAAATCTGAAAACCGAAATTTTTCGCGATTGCAATACTTCCTTGTTCAAGTAAAAATATTTGTATAAACTAAAATTTTTTTTTTCGAATAAAAGATTGCAATATCTGATTTTTTTTTTCATAGGATAAAATGAAGCCTTGAGTCTTATATTCAGGGGGGAAAATTTGATTGGTTTTTAAAAATTATGACCTAAAAAAGAAACGAATAAAAAATGTATAATTTGTTAAATTTTTTCATAAAATTATTCTAAAACTCAAAAACATTATGATTATCCAAAACACAAATTTTTTCACTTTACATTCTCTACATATTTTATTGCATAATAATATACATTAAATCTAAAGAACTATGTTTTAAATCTATTCAGAAAATGGATCGAGAATACTCAGTGAGGAAATGCAATAGAAGCTAAAGAAGTTTTGAAGAGGGAGCAGTGTTAGTTCCTGACTGATAAATTAATAAAAAATAATTAAAATCCACAAAATTAAATTTATTTCTTATTTAGATTTAATTTTCCCAACAACATATACAAAAAACAACAAAATAATAATATACATAAATAAAGAGGAATCTTCTACAAATATGATAACAAACACAATTTAGAATAACGAGTAGTATTTTCACATCTTAGTTGTAAAAACTGAGATATGAAATGTATTGCAATGACAAATCACTCATTTTCAATTACAATTAAAGAGCAAGTTAGATGCATAATTAAAAATAATAAAGATCCAATTTCGCTAAACATCTTATAGAAAATGTACATAATTTTAATCCAACTTTTTTAAATATTAGAACACATTAACAATTAATTATTACAAAACTAGCATATTAGAGAAGTAACATATATATATATATATAAAATGGTAAATAAATGAACGAGCAGATTAAATCTGAAAACGATATTTTATTAAAACAAATCATACAATAATTATTAATTGAAGGTTGGTAATACATTATTTCATAACAATCTTAACCATCATACTGACATGACGTTTTATTTAACCTAACGTACAACTTATTTTAATTAATGATGACCAACTGTTATGATAAAAACAATTTTGATTTCATTTTCATTTTAATCTCACATATATGTTATATATATAATTCAGATTCGTAGTTTTGGATAGTTTTGGTAAAGATGATTACTCCAAAAGGGCTAGGGTAATCATATAATATTGTTGGTAATTTGGAATATATATTTCATCAAATTATTTATTATTTTTATAATTTTCATAAGGACAGATAATATTCGTATAGATTACATAGCATTTTGTAATGATCGCAAATTCAAAATTTATGTTTATTCTATATTTATAGTCATTAAATTTATTGGCATCCTCTCATCTTATTGTAGCTTGACATTTAAAAACATCTAACTTGACTGCAATCAAATCAACACTATTTTATAGTTAATCATGATAGCTTTCTCATTTTCATTTTAGCCTCCGGAACCACCGTAACTTAATACTTCAGAGGACGAATGAGGATGGTATGTAGAATGTAAATGAAATGTAGTATTGTACAGTTTCACGTCAACCATTACTGAGATTATAGTTAATTGAAAACAAATCATCAAAGAACACTAATATACACGATCTAGTATTGAAATTCGTATAAAAGTATCCTTTACTAGGATTTGAACCTTAGAACTCTCGACTTCCAAATCAGCTAATTTGCGAAGACGAGTTTAACTACTAGACCAACCCTGAGGGTTGAATATTATACCTGGCAGATTGAAAATAAGAGAGCTCTCTGTAATAGATTATATTTAAATTAAACTGTTATTTAAGTTACCTTTATTTGTAAAGTAATTATTAAATTTGTAGTAAATATGAGGATGAATAAAAAGGAAAAAAAACATTTTTGTCTTTTTTTGTAATATTATTACTTTTAGTCTGATATTTTAGTCTAATATTTTCTTTTAGTCTAATATTTTTTATTTTAGTCTGGCCAAGGCTCATACTGTATGTATGTAAAATGGTGGAATGAGCGATCGAATCTACATGCGTATGTAATTACAGTGGCATGTCATTTGTTGAGGCCTATCTAGTCGAGTAACAATACCACAAACCCAAATAATGTAACTGCGTTTTTTTATTTGTTTTTTTTTTGTTTAATATCGTATTTCTTCTCCTTTATTAAAAATACAGTTTAATATAATGGATTATTTTTGTAAAAATATAAAATATGCAATTACATTTTACTAATTAATTTTTATTTTTTAAATTTGCTTCTATACTTATTTTATAAAAAAGAATTTGTTGTGAACACTACATCTAGCAAGCGTACAACTTCCTTGTAAGCTTATTAAATAAATTACATATACAACAGTTTCTTTTTTAGTGAGAAGTACGTATAATTTTATTTAATTAATAAATTCTGATTTTTTTTTATTGTTATTGAATAATTATTTATTGTAATAATAATTTTACAATCAGAGGTTAATAATTATTAATAAATCAATATATTTAAATTTTAAAAAAGTTAAGAAAAGAAAAGTAGTTGAAGTCGGATTTAAACCGATGTGCCTTTGTAAGATCCAAATATTTCATTAATTAAAATTTTATTTGACTGTAACTCTGGAACCAATGAAAATAAACACCACTTATGACATCTAGTAGAAAAGCTCTGAATGAGAGCTCATTACTGCAGTTAAGAAAAGTTCAAAATCCAAATTTGTGGATTTTTTTTTTCACTTTTTGGTCACTTTTAGGCCAGTCGATTGCAATCAAAAGGGGAGGTGCGCAACTGAATGTTATAACAATCCTAAATCAAAATTTCAACCTTCTACTGCTAATCGTTTTTGTGTTATGTGAGATATATACGTATATAGTAGATACGGTTTGTCGAAACTAGCGAAAATGTATTAAGGAATAAGCAAAGTTAATATTTCCGTTGAAATCTGAAAACTGAAATTTTTCGCGATCACAAATCTTCCTTTACTTCGTACAAGGAAATAAAAATGAATTAAAATTTTCCATTTTGTATTTCACAAGCTAAGAAAAATGTAAAATTTTTAATTTAAAATTACTTTTTCAAATGTAAATGAAGTTCCCGTTATTTTCTTGCTCAGTGCAATATATAATGCTTTTCTGTCCCTTTTTACCAGAAATTATTTTTTCCCCTGAAGAATCTCGGAGTATCTATAATTTTAACAGAAATGTATTGGGAAATTTTTTTTATAATTTGATTTTCCATTTCATCGGTTAGTAATTTTTGTTTATATTCTTTTCCTTAAAAAATATTAAATTCCTGAGATTTATACCATCCAGCAATTAGCCAATTAAGTAATTTGAAAATTAAAGGATTTAATATTTATCGCTATAGTACTCTCTTTCAAATTTTTTAGTATTGATTTTCGTGATGATCATTTTTCGTTACATCGTCTGAGTTTCATTTCTTCATAACGACTATATCCGTTACGAGAATAAACGTTCTTCCCACTTTGGAAAGAAAGAAGTTCCGTAATGAAGGTAGGCTAATTAGCAAATCGTTCCACTGAGACCCTTATCTTGAAAACTCTATTGGATTGAAACGCAGCTCCAACTTCACAAAACGAATAAACGCCAATAACTGTTTAATATTCGCCATTTCACTTAAATGACCCGGCAGCAAAGGAATAATCCTCAGAATTCAATACGCAGAAGGGCATCGTACCCTTCAAAATCCTTGCGTTCCGTTCCGTGAGAGCATTAGACTTCAGCGAACGAACTAAAGGGAGTCACTCTGGAAGAAGCACATACGCACATATAAGCATATATGCACATATTTGCATATATAAGCACATATGGTCTTCCAGCGTCAGAACTGGTAAATCTTTTCAACAGGCTCTAAAGGATTGAAACGCTATACATAATTCCTCCATAAAAAAATAACCACCAAATAAATAATTACCCGCCCGATAAAAATAATGATACAACCACAAGGGGCTTTTTCCCATGCTCTGAGATTAGTATGGAGATACATAAGTTTCCAGCTAAAATTGAGTTTCTTTCTGTGAGCGTATTCGCTCCGGGACAACCATCAAGGGAAGAACATAAAGAAGAAAGAAGTATCCCCCGGCCAGTGGAAGATAACAGAAACCGACCCAACACCTTAATCTCTGAGAGCCAAGATTACAGCGGACGCTGTAGTGGTGGATGCCCCATCTAATTCCAAAGAACAAGCCGATTTTAATACTTTCAGTTAATTTTTAAACTAAATAAATAAGGTATTTTGTTTAGATTTAATTTACTCAAACGCCACCATTGATATTGTTATAACTAGTATATCGCTTCATTCTCACTTACCAACAATATTTTATGACGAATTATGCAAGAGCTTTCAGAGTAATTACTCCATCGCCAGGTGTTAACACATTTGTATTAAGTTTAATTTCTTCTTATTCACAAATTTTTTATAATTTAAAAATGAACAAAATTATTAAATAGGCTGTGGCATG
>JAAAKQ030029527.1:0-17281 GCA_010016005.3 Zanna intricata
GGCCTTTCATTCCGGAGGTCCCGGGTTCGAATCCCGGTCAGGCATGGCATTTTCACACACGCTACACATCATTCAATTCCATCCTCTGATATAATACTTAATTGTGGTTCCGGAGGTTAAAAAAAAAAAGGTAGGTAGATTACGGATGGGAAAGGTAGCTTCCCTATGAAGGGGCATTTCAGCATTCTAGAAGCAGAGGTCGGAATGTTCCGATGACACAGGGAACACCCTGATGGGTATCTTCAAGAGACCCAAGCTAGGAGGATAGCTAATCTGCTGCCACGGCACTCGGGAGCAACTGACAATATGCCTAATAGTGGTTCCGGTTGCTCCTGGGGTGCTTAAAAACCACCGCCTTTAAACCGTTTCCACCACGTATATGTTGTAGTGCGAGATGCGGTTTCATTACTGAATGCTTGCTGTATTATAGAATAAGTTTCACGAATAATTTTTGAAGTCGAATAGAAAATTTTATCGCGCTTCTCTATTTCGTGTCGCGAGTTCGCACAAGGTCACATGAACACAACGTACGTGGCCGAATAAAACTCGAGATTGTAGTAACGAAACTTGATGAACACACACTCTTGAGATATCATACTACGTACTTCCTTGGTTGTCTGACAGATGGCGCTACTTGTATTACTACAGAAATTTAGTTTGGGAACTTTTCAGACGTACTGTATACTTTTAGTTACACTATTATAAATAATAGCTGAGATTGACTTTACTTATGTGGTATTTATTGATTTCAAATAAAAAAACTAGTTCAAAATACCTACCTTTTGATTCAAAGGATTTATTTTACCTAAGGTTTTAAGGTTACTTTGTGCCGATCATCAAGATTTGTCTGTTGTAAAATTTGTGACATAATTTAAAAAAAATGAGTATTTACAGAATCATTAAGAATAAGTTTATTTAAACAAACGGTAGCACTTTATTCGATTGAAATCTTAGGAATACATTCTATTTCTCATAAACGTTTACGTATACGCTGGCGCCTCTTGATTAAAAGTACATTTTAGCCTCGGTGTATTTACATAGAGAAAAACTATTTTATATTTCTAAACTAAGAAATTAAAATCTCCTTATCTCATTTACCAACCTTTAAATTTTTTTTTATGTTTTAGAGTAAACAAAATGTGACAATATAGTCGGCTAAACTAATAAAATATTTTCTAGCTATCACATATCAAATTTTATTTTATTAATAAATATTATTTCGTTAATACGAGAATTTGACATTCAATCTGTCGGAATTTTAAATATTTAGACAGAAAAGCACTTCAGATCATGTGGCATGTGATATCACATCAAAAGTCAGACATTTGATAGCATGAGTTCAAACAAACATCTGAATGCACCTTAGCTGACATATTGATATAAAAAATAATTTTACTTTAATTTCACATTCCGTTTTTAAAATGGTTGCCTTGTTCTAAATGCTAATACATTACCGTTTGAATACTTAATAATTTCCACTATTGAAACCAATACAAAATTTTTCAAGTCGTACTTGAAAAAAAAAATTAAAAAACAAATTTATACCTCATTTTTATAAGCTTATTTTTTTAATTTACCCTCCGGAAAATTAAATTTTCATATTTTAAAAAAAATTAAATCTACATAACATTTTATTTCACTAATAGCTACCGTATATTACACACACACACACACACACACACATATATATATATATATATTTATTTATTTATATATATATTTTTTTTTTATTGTTATTATTGAATTATTATTTGATTTGTAGACTGAGATTAATAATCAATATATTTAAATTTAAAAAAAAGATAAAAGGAAATGAAGTCAGATTTGAACCCAAGTGCCAAATGCAAGTATAAATATTTTGATTTTGCAAAAGTAAAATCAAAATATTTCATTAATTACAAATTTTATTTTCTATAACTGTGGAATCTAATAAAAACTTTTCTAAAACTAGTGGACAAATAATGATACATGAAAAACCTTTAAAAAATTCAACAACAAAAAAATTTTTTAAATGTATATATTAATCGATAATTCAAAAAATTAGGTTAAAAAATAAGCAATAAACAGTAATATATCTTAATCAGTTATTTCTTTATTTTTTTTTTTTGTAGAAAAATTTAGGGGATAATTTTTTTCTTAAATGGTAAGTTAAGCAAGGGAAGCGTGTATTGAGCTTAATATAGAGTTATATTGGTATAATTTTGAGTAAATTGACCAAAAAACCTATCTACTTCAGTCCCTGGAAAAACTGGCTACAAACTTTTACCAAAAAATAGCCTCATTTAAACGAGTCTATAATAAATGTTATCAAAATCGGTTTATGCAGCAAAATTTATTTAGCTTCAAACTACCTAACTATCGTACATAGGTAATTAGCTCGAACATTACTTCCAACTACTTCTTTTTGGGGTCTGTATCATGAAACGGTAAGAAATGCAAAAGAAATTATACCTCACGTTTTTACCAATTATCACTTTCCTTCTTGCAGCATACATAGCTTTAGAGGTATGATGCCAAGAAAATAGAAGTTAATTAGTTTATAATATGTAAAATAGGGACCGCCCAACTAGTTTTTTAAATCTATATAGCAAATCTGTAGCAGTTAAAAGGCAAGTGAACACACATCAGATTGCAACCCTTCTCTTTTTCTGTTTAGCCTCCGGAACTACCGTACGGTATTACTTCAGAGCATCAGACTGCATCACTCCGGAACATAAATTTCACAGATTCTAATTCCCATTCCTCTTGATTGTTTACTATAGATAAATAATTGAATGATAAAGATATAAAAATAATTACACGGTTATTATAAAATCACAATTTTATAAAGGTTTGCAATAATCTACTTGTTAATAGACAGCAGTTTGAATTTAAAGATTCCTAAAATAATGCTCCAAACACTATCTTTCTATGTAATATATTTTTGTAAGATTATTCCATTCAAATTCATCGTTTTTCATTGAATGTTTATTCCTAGCTTATTCGATTTTTTTTCTTTGTTTAAGTGATAAGTCTTACATTTATTTTTTTGGTCTCTTTTTAGGAGTAAATTAAGTGATAATTATTAATGTATATAATTAACAATAAACAAAACAGATTATTAGTAATTATAAAAGTTTTATATGTTTATTTTATTTCATTGCGGACTACAATTTTATACATAAGGCTTTATTTTAAAAATTAATTTAATACACAAAGCCTTTTGTGTATTTTGTAAGATTTTCTTTTAGTAATAATTAAATTTTTTTTTCACTTCTATAAAATATGTTACATGTTTGAATGCGATACAAAAAGGTTGTTTATTAAATTAATTTTTAAACAAAACCTTATGTATAAAATTGTAGTCCGCAATCAAATAAAGTAAACATATAAATCTTTTATAATTACGAACAATCTGTTTTGTTTACTGTTAATTATATACATTAATAATTATCACTTAACTTACTCCTAAAAAGAGACTAAAAAAATAAAAGTAAGATTTATAATAACTTAAACAAAGAAAAAAAAATCGTATAGGCTAGGAATAAACATTCAATGAAAAATGAAGAATTTCAGTGGAATTATGATGTTGTAAAAGAAACTAAAGTAAAGAAATGACCCCCACAGAGTTGGAACAATGCCATGAACCTCGACAAACTACCACAATTAATCCCTCCTTTTCAAACCAGGACTTGAAAGAGTACAACTTGAGTTCAGCTGCGTTAATCTCACAAAGTTTAACTTTAAGTATGACTGCAGATTAAATAATATCTCTACTTTTAAACGTTTACTAGAGATTGTGTGTGGGTGTGTGTGCGTGCGCGCGCGTGTGTGTGTGTGTGTGTTAAGTTGCTTCAAGATTTTTAAGGTAATAATTTATAAAAATTCCAAAGAACATTTTACTTTCTTCTTTTTTTTTTATCAAATATAGCGAAACAAATCTAGTTTTTTATCGCTAATATACAGATTATACAAAAAAGAATATCGGAATTTTTAAGCTGTTTCTTATTTATTAATTTTGACTAACAGTAATCAGTTACAAATGAAATGAAACTATAACTTACAGTTTTTTCGGATCCAAGCCAACCAAATCAGCGGTTAGAAAAACGACATTCAATCTATGACGTATAGTTATGCCAGTGAAAGGCGCATCATCATGTTGCTAAATAAAATTCTCGGATACTCTCTTCTCTTGCAGCTGAGGAAAGAGCCATATATACAAATATCCAAATAACTACGATTACTACGCTTGCTTTAAAGAAAAAGAACGGGATATTGCTCAGAAAGAGTTAAATTTTGGCGAGTCTTTCGCAAGGTATATGAGTTCATGGGGATTTTCTGATCCATCAAATACTATGATTAGATACACATCAGATATTATATGTTCTAATCTTTCCTATAAAATAAAATGTTTATTCATTAATAAACACAATACGATAAAGATCACCATCATCATGATGCATTTCGTATTCGTTAGGCTAGTACCTGTGACACTTGCAAACATTATGGATGCATACGAGATCTCGGATGTAAGAGTTTCCATTAAATATTCACAGTTATTTCCTAAAGATTTTCTTAGATTACGCTGGAAAGATTCCCTGACACGTTCAACATTTTGCTCAGATATACTCGGTCATCCCATACACTTCCTTTTATACAGACATCCGATAGTTTCAAATCGATTTATTTTCAAATATCGACGAATATTATTGTCACCTAAGATTACAAATAATCTTTTAATTTGACGGTGACACAGTTACACTTATATGGAGGAGTCGCGGGGAGGGACAGCCTCCTGCTGAGTCGTCGCGCGTTCCTGCTTGCGGGGATGGGTGGCGATTAGGATGCACGGGAACTCCTGAACCCTAGTTGTGAACACATACATACACGAACACCCACACAAACAAAAAAAAAAATTAACAGACATGCAAAATGAATACATACATACACGAACACCAACACATACACCAAAAAGAGAGTGAAAAAAGTGTGGTGTGGATTAAGATGAATGAATGTGATGGACGAATGAGTGTGTGATACCAAGGACGAAGAATGAAGAAGACGGACACAGATAAAGTTCACAATAGTGAGGTGAAGAAACAGACCGGAGAGGGAAGGGGTGATGGATAGCCCTCTGCTGAGTTTCATCTGTCCGGGCTTGCTCGGGTGGGTGGCGATGATGATGTATGGGGACTCTGGAACCTCAGAATCCAAAGGCACCTCCCCGAGGCTGTAATACTTAACTGCGGGGAGTCTTGGGGAGGAGGAGAACGGTGAGGGAGGTTTAGTCGGTATGTGGCAGGTTATATATGCCTAACAATACCTTGGCAGAACCTGTTAGCTTCTTAGCTAGCCCTTGACGAATATCGTCCTGGGTCGGCGAGTCCGACACACTCGTGTTGGCGTGCATAAATGGCATTCCTTCACCACTGACCAAAAAAAAAAAAAAATGATTACAATTAAACTTTCTACCGAACGCATATTGAGCTGCCATCACAGATTCACATTTAGAGAAGTGCGAAACACAAAAGGCTTTCTCTTCAGGAGTTGCCGTCTTTGCTACTGAAGCTATGTTAAGTGGAAAAATAGGGAATCAAACTACGGTCACGCACGCAACTGAAACTTTTTTTTGCTGTTTGATGGTAAATCAAATTTTTTTATTCCATTCAAGATGTATATAACCGCAAATTAAAACCCCCGATATTTTTCTTTGCACACTCTTTATATGCTTCCCTATCTATTTTATTTTTATTTCATATATATATATATATATATATATATATATATAAAATACATAACAAAAAAAATTATATAGGATATTTCAGTTTATAGAAATTATTTACTCTTATTTTAAGAGAAAATAAACATAAATTTTCCAAAAATTCAATAGTTGTAAACAGGGACGCACAACAACTCAGCAGGAGGCTGTCCCTCCCCCCGACTCCTCCGTACAAGTGTAACTGTGTCACCGACAAGTTAAAAGATTAATTTTAGTCTTAAGTGTAAATAATATTCGTCGATATTTGAAAATAAATCGATTTGAAACTACCTACTATCTGTATAAAAGGAAGTGTATGGGATTATTGTTTGCGTTATAAAATTATTGAGCAATTTCACCTGTCAAGATAAGTTTTAGAAATCTAAATTTAAATAAAACTTAAGAAAAGTGAACTAAATTTTAATTGTATAATTTTCAACTTAATTTGGATGAAAGTAATACAACAACTGACATTCAGTAACATTTTATTAAGAAACATGTAGAATATTTTAAGGTATGTATACTTTTAATTTTATAAAGATTTGTTGTTTGTTAATGATAGTATATTTCTTTGCATTGCTACAATGAAGCAACACCGTGAATGTTCTCAATTCTTTAATAAGTCAATGTAATACTTATATAATTACAAAAATATTTATTAGAATAATATATTTACAGTTAATGGTTACTTACATTAATTATTCTGATATAGTTGTGTAAACATGAAAAGCCGTACTCTGTGTATGAGTCTAAAATTTTTATCAACAATAAAATGTAATTATTGTTATTTAATAGTTAAATAGTAAATATATAACAAGTAATAACAGAATCAATTAATATGTTAAAATAACAATGACTGGCAATAACTTTTATTGATCTGACCTTTATTATTTCGTATAGTAATGTTAAAATATTAATATTGTAACAAGACCGGTATAACGGACCTAAGTAACCGATTCCTGCCAGTTAAGAACAAAGTAGAAGAAAATATAATAATGGGAGGAATCCAGGAAGGAGTTAAAAGGAAACCTTTTTGTAAAGCTAACAATTCCTTTTAAAAATCGCTGCTGACACATCTAAACGATGTTGTTAAATGAAAAGAATCATCCTACCGAACCAGGGTAGGAATCTCATTGGAAAATATGAGGGGGTACGATCATATTCACACTTCGAATTGAGTCCGGTCTTGAACGTAAAGAGGATAGAAGTATAAATACTCCGGTAAGATCAATTGACAATCAGTTTGTGAGAAACTGCTACGATAGATTTTTAAGCGAGGGGTTATTATGCGAGTTTGAAGGGAGAGTATTCTGCGACGGAGTCAGTGAAGGAGCGAATTTCCAGTGCAGCCACGCGATTAAGGTGACGACACAAGTAATTCCAGTACATGAAAACAAGAAGTGGTTCAGTGAGTTACTGTTGGATTATAAGTAAAAGAGATAATGTACTAAATTTCATTCATAGGGTAGTTGTGCTTGGAACAGCAAAGGTATTTGCTGTGGAAGAACTTTATGCTTGTCTTATCTGTTGTACTATTATTGAAAGTACAGGACTAGTGTTTAAAAGTATTAAGATTAGCGGGACATGCTTTTGTCAACTGGACTGATTTCTGGTTTACAGTATTTAACTACCTGTAAATAAATCCTTTTTTTTTCTTTTTTTTATTTGTTTGTTTAACCTCCGGAACCACAGTTAAGTATTACATCAGAGGATGAAGGTGAATGATGTGTAGCGTGTACAAAAATGCCATGCCTAACCGGGATTCGAACCCGGGACCTCCTGATGAAAGGCCGAGACACTATCACTCACGCCACGGAGGCCGGCGTAAATAAATCCTTATGATTACTTAACATCCTGTTTTGTACGTAATAACTGTTTATTATTATCATTATTATTATTAATGAAACTCAATAAACTCGTAAATGAAACTCATTATAATTAAAACTCAATTAAAAGTTTTCAAAGGTAGAGGATCGGGGGGCCAGTATGAATGTTTACAATGTTAGAATTAATAGCCCTATATATTGTCATAGTCATAATTGTTTTAGATCAGATCTGGCCTGTGGGTGTGAGGGTCTGGTCTTGGTTGACAGTCTGAAGCACCTGGGAGTTTATTTAGATAGTAATACGTAATATAAGACACATGTTACTCATCTCTGTAATTTGCTTAAAGTTTCTTTGTATAAATTTAATGGGTTATCAGATTGTTTCCTAATTCATGTTAAACGTGTCTTATATTTTTCGTTAATAGAGAGCTTGCTGAGATACGGAATCTCTGCTTACTCATCGGCTCCAGGTTATATATTGGCTCCTCTAAAATCTCTTATAACCAGAATATTAAGAGTTCTGTTATATGATGTTCAGATTGGCTTTCTTGGGATAACGAGTTTTTAGGAATAGCCAAAATTTTGTTTATTACAGAAATATTACTCTCATCCTCAATATAGAGTTATACCTATCATCTTCAATAAAGAGAGAGATTATACGAAATACGTTCACAAAATTTTTTAATTCAAAGATTTAATATAATAATGCGACAAAGTCGCATTATTATATTAAATCTGCTTGAGTATTGTGTACCTAACTTTTTAAATGAGCTCCCGTAAGAATTAAGAAACATACATAACCCACGTAAAGATAAGCGGTTATTGAAAATTCATTTTTTGAATGTAAGTTCACATGTGAGTTGAATTAAAATTTTTTATAGTGTTGTTGAGATCATTATAGATTCGGTTACACTTTTTTTTCTACGGCAAATAGATAATCTACTTTACATTTAAATTACTACGCACTTATAAATTTCATTTAAAGCGTGCATCATGAAGTTATATATATTCACTCAACACAGATATGAACGTTTGAAGGTAGGTTTTGAATCTTGGTTTGTTTTTAGATCTTGTGTGTCTATGTTACCATCCTTCAGACTTCAATTTAATTAATTTTTTTTTATTAAGTTTCGATATTATATATTTATATTCTATTCTATTTTCTATTTCTATTTCTATTCTTTTTCTATTTTTTTTTTAATTTCTATTTATATTCTGTTCTTTTCTTCAATATATTTTATTTTTTTCATTTCACTTCATTGTTATTATTATTACTTTTTATTTTGTAGTGTTCTGTCTAGTCATAAGCGTAATGGGTCTAATCCGAGTTGGTTTTAATAAAAATTTTAGATTCCCAGTTTTTTTTTTTTTTGATATTATAGTATTAACATTGTTTGTATTGTCATTTTGGTGATTGTTGTTGTACTTGTTCATGTGATTATCGATAACATGTTTCATTTTTAATATTGATACATACGTTTATGTATGCAATTTAAATTTTGTAACTCCTTCAATTAGCTAGATTTAGCTAGAAGGAGATAATACTGACATTGTAAATTTGTTTTAATTGTAAATTTTGTAATAAATAAATTTTTAGGTTGTGATTACTGTGATTATTATTTTTTATTATTGACATTTATTATTTTTATCATACAATTATCATTATATAAGTATAACTATCATACTTAAAATTTTTAAATGTTAATTTCATTACTATGAACTTGTAATAATTATTATTGTTAGAATGCATTATTATTATTGTATTCGGATCTTATATGTTTTGAATTTTGTGAATGATATGTAAATTGGTAAATGAGTAATTACTGTAAAATGAATTATATGTATACGTTTTTTTTTTTTTTTGTTCTTTTGTGCAATATACAAAGGCTGAATGTAGCTGTTCGGTTGCACAAACAAAACAAATAAATAAATTATTAGTATTTTTGTGAGTTGTTTATTATTATTACTATTGTCATTATTATTATTATTGATTTGTCTTGTTTTACTTATGTTCTAAAACTAATAAATTGTAATTGTACAAACACTTCAATTGTCAATCTTTCAATATTCTGATCGAGACGCTAACACGGGACAATATTAAATGTTAAAATATTAATATTTCTCATAAATATTAACCATATAACAACCAAATATTCACCATGTTATGGTGATAACAACCAAATATTAATGTAACTTATATAAATTAAATAAATCTAAAGAAATAGTATTATAATTACAAAATTTGTGTCTGGATATTTAATTATTAAGTCAAATACACTAAAAATTAATAGAATAACTGCAATACGATGTCTAAATATAATCATTTGGTTAAAAAAAGGTAATAACACAGTTGTAGGAATTTCCCTGAACGCTGCTTTATCCACCTGACGGGAAACGTTATTATAGTATAATTTTTTTCTAGTTTTTTTAAAAATTTATTTATATATATATATATATATATATATATATATGTAGCCTACGATACTCCCGGTAACGTAAGGATCCCAATGCTGGGTCTTATATCTAAATCAGTTCAGCCGTTGAACGAACTAAGGTGGAACAAAAATATATACAAACACCCTAATAACACACATACATACATACACATACGCCGGTAAAGGAGTGTAATGAATACACTCCTTTTTCGGTAATTTTGTAAAAACAGAACGGCTTTCTTGTATATCCTGACATTTTTATATATATAAAAAAAAAAAAAAAACCAATAAATATTCAATTAGCTATTAAGGTAGGTTGTCGAGAGTGCTGAGATTCAAATCCTAGTAAAGGCATACGCCTAGTAAAGGCAATTATTTTTATACGGACTTGAATATTAGATTTTGGATACGAGTGTTCTTTGGTAGTACAGTTTCAATTAACCACACATCTCAAGAATGGTCGATCTGAGACTGAACAAGATTACACTTCATTTGCATTCATACACAACATCCTCATTAATCGTGTGAAGTAATACCTTACGATGGTTGCGAAGGTTAAACAGTAACAGAGAGTAAGTTATTTTTTAAAAATGACTTTTTCGTTTTGATAAGCGGATTAAGAGAATGTGTTTATGTGGCAATTGGAAATATATTAATATTTTAATGAAGCAATTAACAGCTATTATACTACAGGGATGTATTGTTATTTGAAAGACGTTCTCATTTTATTGATTTTCATTATTTTTCCGGCTAATTAAGATTAATATTATATTTTTGATAAAAGAAGTTGGGTGATGATATTTATAATTATTCTAAGTATCAAGTTTAATGATTAAATTATACAAATATGTAATATAATCATAAGATAAACAAAAAAATTTATGAAATTCAAGCAGCTAATGTGATTTCAAAGCTCATTTTTAATTTCTGAATATGAAAACATCTATAAACAAATCGTCTATAAATATTTAACATAAACATCTATATGTTGCAACTGCATCTTCAGATCTGAATTTTCCGTTATTTGGGGTTGTGATTGCTTAAAGGAAATAATAAACGTTTATATTACTGTAAATAATTTTTTGAATGTTACTAAATTGTGTGAGTTTTATTTTGATATAGTACTTTAATACTAATGTTAGTGTAATTAAATTAATACCTAAATTATAAGCACTATTTATTCCTGTACGATTATATTTACTTAAATTACGGAGTAATTGAAATATTACACTACTCTGGAAATCAGTTTGTGGTTGAAGGTTAAGACATTCTTCACCTCTTCACCAATATTATTCTTTGTTTTTCACCTTTTCACACACTACTTTCTGTTCATTATAAATAGCTATCCAGTACAATTAGTGTTTGTATTATTTATTTACGCACAAAATGTTTGAAAACTCTATATAAACACCTGAACTTTAAATTGGACCAATAGAGTTTTATGAAGGCACTGACTGAAATCGAATATTTCTAAGTCACGTACTACAAGTCTTATGAAAATTTCTCTGATGTCAGATATATTTTTTAAGAAATCACCACGTTCATTTTAATCTGGTTATTTATTTACTAGAGTTATAAATGTAAAGACAAATAATTCTGATTTCTATCTATTAGTCTGTCTTCTATGTTTTTAGTGTTATATTTTTAACAAAAGTACCCGTAAACAATCCGAAATTTTGATGTAAATTTTAAAAATGTATTGTTCCTTAATATATTTATTTAAAGAGATTTTTAAGGAATGTAGCTAAAACTACTTTTAGAAAATGTCTTTCCTCACTTTTAAAACAAGACGTAACGTTAGTTGTGTTGAATATAGTACAGAGAATTTGGGCTGAAGCCAATCTAACATGAAGCGCCAAGGCCGGTAACTGAAGTAACAAAAGGAAAATACACAATAAAAATGAATAACTACAGGTTTCGTAAAATAAAAAAAAATGATTATGTGACCGCAATTTGTAGAGAGTTATTATAAAGCTAAGTAAAAATTACACTGATTTAATTTATTCG
This sequence comes from Zanna intricata, assembly GCA_010016005.3. Taxonomy (NCBI): domain Eukaryota; kingdom Metazoa; phylum Arthropoda; class Insecta; order Hemiptera; family Fulgoridae; genus Zanna; species Zanna intricata. The sequence goes on from JAAAKQ030029527.1 coordinate 12,006, forward strand.
ACTCCAATTGAGTGAAAACGCGTCTCAAAGTTCTGTATTTTATTATTTTTTTAAAACATCTATAAGATATCTTTATAATAGTCTTAATAAGCTAATAGTCTGACGTTTTTTCTTGTTTAAAAGGTAAAGAAATTTAAATAAGGTTTAAAGATATTTTACCAAAATAACAATAGAAAATTCTACTGATATTCTGAAATTATCATGAAAATAAAAAGCAACCACTTATTTTTATTGTATAATTAACATCACCACCAGTACAAGGGTCGCTTCCGATGCCTCAGCTCCATCGTGGGCATGCAGAAGCGATCAGCCGCATGGTCGAAGCAACTACGGCTTCAGCGCCAGTGTCCCACCGTTGATGATGTTTTCAGAGGCTATAATCCCTGAGCAGATCTTTCCTTTGAATCTGTTCTCGTCGATCTTATCGACGTTATATCTTTTTACCAGCCGTGGGGGCCCCAGGCGCTCCCGTGCACCATCTAGGACTCTAAAGGAGATGTGTTGGTGGTGGGGGTTGGTGTTAAAAAAAATAATGAGTTTTAGATAAGAAGTAACGCTAGTGCTACATTTATTTTTTTATTTTTGAGTGGAAGGGGCGAATGACCCCAGTAGTCGATGCCCCAAAAACCTAAAAAAAATAACAATAATAAACCGTTGGGGTTTTCTTTCCTTCGTCAGGCGTGTACCCAAGATGGTAGCTCGGGGAACGCCCCACATTTATGTGGGGTAGGTGGGAAATAAAATACCACCTGCAGACCAAAAGAGAAACATAAATACAGACGCATCTTTTCTCATAGTGGGTGGCAATCTGGTCAGCGTCTGTACCATATAAGGCGGCTGTGTTTGACTGCAAGAGGTCTACACGTGGAAGCTTATCCCACAAACCCATCGTTGAAATGGAGAATCAAAACGCAATTGTTTGTTAATAGCTGGGGCGGTACCGAGCGATGGACCTTCCGATCCGCCAATATTTCTCGCTCGACATGGATGCAGATGGACTAATTTGTCCCGCCCCCTATGTTCTAGTATCCCAAGAAAAAGAAACGAAACTACCCCTGTTGGGGATGTTACTGAGAAGATTTTTCTCAGCCAACGGCAACAGAGACACGATATCAAACCAAACTGTCCAATAATAACGAATATATTATTTGATGCCATCTCATAATGACTAGATTAGGAACCACCATCATTCCTTATAGTAAACAGTTCCATAAAATAGTTTTGGAACGCTTGCCAACAAAACTATCCAGAATATAATAGATTAACATCGGTCTTTCTTAACTAAGGCAAGATTTTCACCGGAAAGAATGTAACAAATCAAGCGAGAGGTGAAGGAGGAACTAGGAATAACGGAGCGAGATCCACAAGACGGGTAAAACAGCGTACGAAGTGGGCAGAGGAAGAATTACCAAATAATGTGAACTGCAGATGTTATATCATGGAATTTACCTGAAAAATTGTCCCACTCTGCCTAGATTAAACAAATTATCAAACCAATCAGATTATTTCGAAACTTAACGATATCCTCAGACTTAAAATTACGATTATAGTCTAGAGACAGTGCTACCAGAGTTCTTAAATTACTAAGTAAGACATCCGTCCTCAGACTGCCCAAACAATGAGTAGGAGGAAGTACAAATTCCCGCCGTCGTAAAGGACACTAAAAAATAAAGTAGCTGAAGTGGGAAATAAAATTAGTATTTCTTTTCCTCTTCTGGTTATTCTTTTAGCTATATTTTTCCAAATGCTTCTTTCTTCATCAATTTGCCACAACGCCTCTTTATCTATCACTTTATTCACCCATCTGATTTTTAACATTATCCCGTAGCACCACATTTCAAAAGCTTCCAATCTTTTCTTTTCAGGTACTTCTATCGTCTAAGTTTCACTTCCATATAAAGCTCACTCCAAACATATACTTTCAAAAATTGTTTTCCTGACGTTTAAATTAATTTTTCATGTAAGCAAATTATATTTCTGACTGAATACTCATTTCTCACGTGCTATTCGGCATTATACTTCGCCCGTGCTTCGTCTATCTTTAGTAATCCTACTTCCCAAATAATAAAATTCTTCTACCACTATAATCTTTTCTCTTACTATTTTTAAATTTAATGTTCCTCTACATTTTTTCTACAACATTTCATTATTTTCTTTATTTTCTTGTTGAATTTCATGCGGTAGTTCTTGCGTAGGACTTCATCCATGTCATTCAATTTTTCTTCTCAGCGCATCAACCACAACTCCATCTTCCATATCAATGTATATTGTAATGTTACGTCATCTGTAAAACAAGTCTTGTTTTTTATTTTATTCTATCTTTTGCTTAACATGTGTGGAATTTCTTCTTTAACATCATTGTCCATAAGGTAAAACCAGCTTACTAAAACATAGCACGGATGTTTGGGAAATAATGTCATTAACCAATGATTTTGATATTTCTGCAATACAGTCTTTGTAATTATAGTGTTTCCTTTGTAATGGTTACTATCAATAGCATTGACCACTTTCAAGAACACTCGTTTCCGGTATGAAACTTCAAGTTTTTTATAATACCCTGATCCATAGGCTAGAGTTTGGAGATCATATTTGGTGGTAGCTACACAACTTTAACTGAATTCATTTTTCCTGAAATCGATTGTGGGTGGAAAGGGCAGTTGTCAACGAAAAGTAACACCTTTCTCTTTTGTTTCGCCATTTCGTGATCAAACTTCTGCAGCCGTTTGCAACCGTGACTAGACACATGAAAACAACGTGATTTTTTTATTTTTTTCAATTAACAGAATCTTACCCTTTTTTGTGTGCTAATCTTATTAGCACATAACATGAGAGACACCCTTTCTATAGTTTATTCCTTAAAACATTTATAGTTTTTTAAAGCAAATCTTATTTGGCAGACATTTAAAATATAATGTTGTTTCATCTGCATTACAAACATCATTTTTATCATACTGATGTAAGAGGTTTACTAAAATGTTTTATCTTCAAGATCAACAATCGATTTCATGTACATCGGCTCATTCACCGCTGATGACTTTCTGAGAAATGTCATGTCTGTTTTTAAATTTGTCCAATCGACCAGAGCTTGCGACAAAATATTTGTAACTCATAGGTTTTCCAACCTCTAGCACTTTTACTTTCATCTTATATGGGAAAATTTTTCTCAAGAATCATTACAAACCATTTTAAAACAGCTTCGTTGAAATTTGAATACACGCAATGCCGTAAACTTTTCTGTTCTTTAATCCAATAAAACCTTCTTTAGACTGCTTTTTAATAGTTTCCCTATTTGACAAAATTGTCGGTAATGCACTGGCTGCTATTTCGTAACTTAAGGCAACGTCTTTCTTTTTACTACATTTATCAAAGTCTTCTATAATTTTTAATTTATCTCGAACACATAAAATTTTTGACACTTTGTTGCAAACAACCGTAGACATTAAATTATCTGAATTAAAAAACTGAAATAAATTAAGCAATAGTATTTCTAAAGATAGCAATAAATTATTCTTAACAAATAAATTAATTATAAATGAAGGAATTATATTGAAAAATATATTTCATCCAAAAGATTCTGTAGTTGGTTATTTAAAAGGAAGATATTTTATTCGTGTCGACAAATTCATATAAAATATTTTAATTCATCAAAAAAGAAGATCCAAATGAAAGAAAGAATACATTGAAGAAAAGATCCAATTGTTTTTTTTCTTCAGGTATTAAAATAAAGTTAAATAAATGAATAAAAACAAAATAATAAATTAGTTATTTGTACTTTTTTTATAACAATTAATAAAGACCTTCTTTTTTGTTAAATCAGTGAAAATAAAAATTTTCTCTTAAAATATAAACTTATTCCATTCTCGGATTATTTGTCAAAGGAATTTAGAAGACAAAAACTATAATTTGATTTATGAATCAATGCAATAGTTATTCTACGACACGATTCTTGTTTTCAAAGTATTAAAATCAGTTCAAGAGATGGAGATTTTACATCAAGAATAGTTAAGAAATATATTCAAAAGCATGGATAAAATAATACGTTCTGCACAACACACGTCAATCCTGAGATACTTTCTATTAAATTTTTAAAATGTCTCGCAATAAAACTTAAGTACCGACATTAAACTACAGGGCAGTAATTCTTAGACGAAATGTGTAATTTTTTAACTTTATGCGATTTACGGTGACACGTGTAAAACTGGGACATTATTGGACCTCCTTATCCGTTAACAATAATCGATTTTTAAAAATAGATTTTTCATTAATTCAATTAGTCTTGTCTTTTTTTAATTTGATGGACTAAAAACTTAAGTAAAAGAATATGGGTCTTATTACACAGATAAATTTTTTTTTGTCTTCAATCATTTAACTGGCTTGATACAGCTGTCCAAGATTCCCTATCTAGTGCCAGTCGTTTATTTTCGATATACTTCCTACATCATATATCCCTAAGAATTTGTTTTAAATATTCCAAACGTTGCCTGCCTGCATAATTTTTCCCATCTACATGTCCCTCCAATATTACAGTAACTATTCCAGAATGTCTTAAGCACCACGAGAGGCTGTAGCACCACATTTCAAAAGCTTCTAATCTTTTCTTCTCAGGTATCCAAGTTTCACTTTCATATAAAGCCATGCTCCCAACATATACTTTCAAAAATATTTTCCTGACGTTTAAATTCATTTTTTATGTGAGAAAATTATATTTCTGATTGAAAGCTTGTTTCACCTGTGCTATTCAGCATTTTATATCGCTCCTGCTTTATCCACCTTTAGTAATTCTACTTCTAAAGTAACAAAATTCTTCTACCTCCATATTTTGTCATCTTTTTTTTTGTATTCATTCGTTCATCTATTTTATTTCTACTACGTGTCTTTCGTTTCGTTTTATCCTTGTTTATTTTCATGCGGTAGTTCTTGCAAAGGACTTCATCCATGCCATTCATTATTTCATTTAATCTTTTATACTCTCAGCTAGAATTACCATATCATCAGCAAATCATAGCATCTTTATCTTTTCACCTTGCACTGTTACTTTGAATCTACATTGATCTTTAACATCATCAACTGCTATTTCTGCATAAAGATTAAAAAATAACGGGGATAGGGAACATACTTTTACTACTCGAATCCCTTTTTTATGACACTTTCTTTCTTATGTTAGCGCGTTGACTAAACTACTAGCCGTGCGAGGATAACTGATAAGTTAATAAAAATAAAAACAAAAATACTCTGGTAAGAATGAAAAACTGTATAATGAACTTAATTTACAGTAA